>JASTWL010001228.1:0-47500 GCA_035220575.1 Temnothorax rugatulus
GACATGTAAATCTGCTGTACGTGCATAACGACAACGTGGGGCATTTGCATGCATCAAGAACCTATCACGACTCGTGAGCTCGCAATTAAGCAGACACAATGGTCGGAAATCTTTTGCGATCGTTGATATACATCCTAATAAATAATAAAAAAATTTTTTACGTGAAAGATGTATAAAACATTTTATTATTTACAGATGTTTGCACTACTTCAGCTCCAGCGAGAAATTGGAAGCCCACACCGTCGACTGTCAGGAGATGAACGACTGCGCGATCAAGTTACCGAGCGATAACGACAAGTGGTTGGCCTTCAAGAATCACAACAGGAAGAAACGAGTTCCGTTTATCGTATACGCCGACCTAGAATGTATCTTGGAGAAGATGGAAGCGGATCCGGAAACGTCCAGGTACACGTATCAACATCATCGCGTGTTTAGCATAGGGTACTACGTGCGTTGCTCGTACGACGACTCGTTATCATTGTATCGGTTTCGTCGCGATAAGGATTGCGTCACGTGGTTCACCGAGGAGCTAAGATGTTTAGCTCACAATGTAAATACTATTTTGTCCACTAATGTACCCATGGCAGATTTCACGCGAGACGAGTGGGAAAAATTTAACAGCGCAACGCACTGTCACGTGTGCGAAAAACCGTTCCGACGTGCGAGTACGCGATCATTGTCACCTGACCGGTCAGTACAGAGGTCCCGCGCATTCTAATTGTAACTTAAATTACAAAGATTCGCATTGCATTCCCGTAGTTTTCCACAATTTATCAGGCTACGACGCACATTTTATTATAACGGAAATAGCTACAGCGTACGAAGGACATGTAGATTTGCTTCCAATTACAAAAGAAAAATACATTTCGTTTACAAAAAACGTTAAAAGCACCGAGGATAAGAATGAGAAAACTTGCGTTAAATTACGATTTATCGATTCATACAAGTTTCTCCGCTAGTCTCGACAAATTGGCATCTATCTCCCAGGATAAACTGCGAATATTGCAATGCGAATTTTGTACATTATCCGCAGAAAATTTTGATTTGCTGACACGAAAAGGCGTATTTCCTTACGAGTACATTGACTGCGTCGAAAAGTTGGAAGACTCGTGTTTACCACCGCGCGACTCGTTTTTTTGTTCATTGACAGGTGACACCGTATCCGAGAGCGATTACGCGCACGCCGTCAACGTCTGGCAGCGGTTCTCCATTCGAACACTCGGTGACTACAGCGATTTATATATGAAAACCGATGTCTTGCTGTTGGCCGATATTTTTGAAAATTTTCGCGATAGCTGCGTCGCGAGTTATGGACTCGATCCGACGTATTATTACACTCTACCGGGTTTTACGTGGGACGCTATGTTGAAGCATACGCGTATCAATTTTGAACTGCTCACCGACATTGGCATGGTCATGTTTATCGAACGCGGTATACGCGGCGGTTTGAGTCAATGTTCAAACAGATACGCGCTGGCCAACAACAAGTACATGGAGTCGTACGATCCATCGAAACCGTCGTCGTACCTGATGTATTTCGATGTAAACAACTTGTACGGCTGGGCAATGTGTCGACCATTGCCTTACGCAAATTTTCAATGGATCGACGACGTAACCGATTTTTAATGCTATGGATGTTGCGTTGGATTCCTCGATAGGCTACATTCTCGAAGTCGACTTGGAGTATCCGTAACATCGTCACGACTCGCACGCCTGACCTACCGTTCTGTCCGACGCACGATAAACACACTCGGTAAGAAGCAGGACAAACTCCTCGCAAATTATACGATAAGAACGTTATGTCATACATTATCGCAACTTGCAGCAGTGTACTCGTCACGGCCTTCGCGTCACAAAGATTCACCGCGTATGAAATATCGCGCAATCTCCATGGCTTCGCGATCTATAGACACTCAATACGCAATTTAGACATTAGCCAAGAATGATTTCGAGAAAAATCTATACAAATTGCATGAACACGCTGTGTTTGGCAAAACCATGGAGACGTGCGCAATCACGTTGACGTGCAACTCGTGACTCACTTGGGAGGATAGATACGGTCGCGGAGGCAATGATTGCGAAACCAAATTATTTTCACAGTCGAAGCGTCTTTCCGGAGAATCTAGTAGCAATTAGAAATGCGAAAACTCGAGGTGAAATTCGCACAAACCAATACTACAGTTGGGTACTGTGCATCCTCGATATATCCAAGATACGTTATCGTATGAATTTCCCTCACGAGATACATGTTACCAGTTGTATTCGCGACAAGTGTAAAGTCACGTACACCGATACGGACAGTCTCATTTATCACATCGAGTGCGACGATGTTACGATACATAAAGCGTCACATTAATAGATTTGACACTAGCGATTATGCGATCGATAATGCGTACGGTATCCCACTCGCCAATAAAAAAGTTCCGGGTTTGATGAAGGACGAAAATAACGGTGCGTAATGACCGAATTCGTCGGGCTTAGAGCAAGTGTACGCCTTGCGAGTCGACGGTAAGAAAGATACGAAAAAGGCTAAAGATGTTAAGAGTAACGTCGTAGCCAGGTCGATAACGTTCGACGATTACACGCGGTGTCTGCGCGACGAAATGAAATGACGCGACAGTAGGCTTGCATAAGATCCAAACAACACGAGGTGTACACCGTGTCCGAAACGAAAATCGCTCTAAGTCCGTACGACGATAAACGATACATTATACCCGTGTCTACCGAGACGCTGCCATGGGGGCATTATAAAATACAATTGTAAATATATATGGGACAATCCACGTCACTTTTACCTTCCATCTGTCCAAAATTGGTATGGACGGATTGTTAATGACTAAGGGCGGAAAATGTTCGTCTTGAAAAGAGCTTTCGAAAGGCGCTGTGGCATATATGCGCAATTCAACATGGCGTCATAGTTATGGTGCTTAAAGAGATAAATTCAAAATTTCAGATTCAACATGGGCAGATAATTTTACGTTCAGATTCGTAATCAGCGACCCAAAATTCCCCAATACTGAGTTGCACATGAATTTATTTTAACTTTTGCACCGTGTTTATCTGCCCATGTTGGTCTGAAATTTTCCAGGATTTAAAATAATTATAATACACGGAAAAATTTTATATTAAATATTGTTATGGTGTCGCACGGCACTAGCTGCGAACCATCGAGGAATTATAAGTTAATACTATAATTATTATTTTAAAAACAATTAATAACGTAATTTTTACCTAAAAATACATAGTATTATTCCTCGATGGTCCGCAGGCTAGGGCGACACCATAGTACTATTTAATATGAAATTGTCTCCGTGTAGGATAAATATAAAGATAATTTGGAAACAATTAGAAAAGTAACTTTGCCATTGTTTTTTGTTTTGTTTTCTATTATGAGCAAATTGCAAGCATGAGTTACATTGCAAAATACACAAAAGCAGGACGGCATGTGTAACACTTTTCACCTATAATAATAAAAATAAAAATAGCAATAAGAAAAAAATAAAAATAGCAATTTATGGTACATCTAAATGAGTTGTGCTCGCTCGCTATTGCCGTCAGTCATGCATTAGTAACAATTTGTATTTGTGACGTGTACTTTCAAATAACAAAACAGAGGAAAAGGGTTGCTAATGAAATATATCGCAAGTATTCAAACGGTGCTAACACGACGGTGTAATAAAATGTTTTCAATGACGAGCGCTTATCAGTGTGGAATGTTACAACTTTTTGCATTGAAATAAATATTTGTGTTACACGAATCTTTTCTAAAGCAAAGTTATGAATGTAGTTGTACAAAAAATGTTATTAGACATAAGTAATAATCACGATACTATAAAAATTGCTAAATAAATAAAAATATGCTTTTTATTTTTATTTTAATTATTTTACAAAGCTAATATTTACAATAACAATAGTAACGCGAAGGTAAGAGAAGATTATATGGCTGTTTTCTTTTATCGTTCGCTGCTGGTCGAATCTCTCAGTTATACAACATTCCTTGGCAAAATCGAAAAGCACTTCCTATTTTGTTTGTATATACACACAACACACACCACACACACACACACACACACACACACACAACACACCACACCACACACACACATATATATATATATACATATCATTTTTCCATTATACACATTTATTGATATAATGAACATTCAAAACAAAATAGGAAGTGCTTTTCGATTTTGCCAAGGAATGTTGTATCAATTAAATATATGTATATATATATATATAATATATACATATATATATATATATATATATATATATATATATATATACATATATTTAATTTTTATTACATGTGTAAACCGTGGTATATCGATGAAGCTAATTTTGCTCTGTATGTATTTATCTATTAGTACAGTAAAAAGTATACTAATATACTAACAGACATTTGTCCTAAAAATTTTTAGACAAATTACATTTATTTTAATTTATTCCGTTTTCCTTGTATTGGCAATAAGTTACTTTTCCAAAATGGCACATTTTCAAAGAAAATACGTACATGTTGGTCAGAGAAAGAAGATTTTTCTATAAATATTTATCATTTACGCACGGAAAAAAACAACCGTGGTTGAATTAACAAGATGCGTTTTGTTAAGCAATTTTTGGTTGAAATAAACATAATTTCTGGTTATTGTAATCAAATATTCTGGTACGCAACCAGAATGTTTGGGTATGATACCATTTAGAATTTGGTTAGTGCATTTGTAGTAATAATATACAAGTATCTAGTTATTATAACTACAAGGGAAGAAGAGCATAGTTGGATTAACGTGACATGTATGATTAAAGGAGTATTGGTGGAATTAAACATAATTTCTGGTTATCGTAATCATACATGTCACGTTTATCCAATAGTTTGGTTCACGTGTGTCTAGTAATAACATTCAAGTGTCTGGTTATTTTGACCTATTGTGTTAGAAACTGAAGCTCGCGCGAAACTATTTTCTTTTGTTTTTCAACCGCCTCGACGCGCGACAACCTCGGAGTGCGACGTTGTTGCGTTCACGATAGCGCGGCGTGATTGCGTTTGTGCGATCATCCCTTCGAAGCGTGATTGCGTTTGTGCGGCCATCTCTTCACCGCGGCGAGCGGCGGCGGCGACGACTGTCGCCGTGACGGTGATTAAGTCGCGCGGACGGTATCGGTACCGGCGCGGCGATTCCCGCGTTCTTTCTCGCCCTCCGCGAGACGCAACCTCGTCCCCGTTGGCGAAGGAAACGATATCCCCGTCCCCGTGGCGAGGCGATGTGTGTTGACGTGCGCGAGTGAGACCACCTCTCCCCGCGTATCGTCCTTGTCCCGTTTTCGCGAACAAGGGACCCGCGCGAACAAGGGACCCGCGCGGGTGGATCGTCTTCTGGAGTGGCGGCGACGAGAACGACGTGTGTGCGCGCGGCCACGACGACGACGGCCGATGAAATCATGATTTCGACGTTGATTAGACGTCGATTCGATGGGTCATTTCTCGCTGGGTATATGGTGTAAATTATACATTGGCTTATTATAATACAATGGCGTGGTACTGAACAGTCTAATGTTGCATACTGTATTATATTATTAAATTAAGGCTATTGATTTTGTAGCCAACGAAATTGATTATGAGGCTATAAGAATTATGAAGGCATCCGATTTTCAGCATATAATACCGAAGGCAGGGCCTAGAGCCAAATTTTGTGATAAACTTGAGAGTCATAAGCTTGATCCATTATCAACAGAGGTATCAGCTTCTAGCCGATTTTAAGAAATTATATCCTGATTACGATACGCGAATGTGGAGTACATGGACGGAGTTTGCAAGGAAAGCATCATTACTATTGTCTTTGAAAGGTAACATTATTATATATATCTATATAAAATGATTTTGAAACAATATATTACTTATTGCTAGATATTAAATATATAAGTATTAAGTACATAAGATTACACATCTCACATTGCAAATGTGTTTAATTTGTTTGTTTTTAATATGATTGGTACTTTTCCTTATCTCCTGTTAACCTTTATTATTAAAAAATGTACTTTGCTTTTTTAGATAATTGGCACTTAAATATTTTCTTAAAATTGGGACATTTCTTTAGTCCAGTTCCTGTGCCACTAACAAATGGAAAGAGATGGAAACCTACTACCCAGGAAATGATAGATGGATTCATTCTTCATGTGAAGGTAAATTATTTGAAACTGTATACTTGCGACAAACATTAACAAAGATGTTTGTTTATTTTTTATTTATTTCATTTTATTTAATGTTTGTATTTGTCCTCTTACAAAGTTATTTTATTCAGGTAATGAATGATTTGGTGCCAAATGTAGAACGAATTAGAAGCAGAGCTCAACACATGAAAACCAAAATTCAACCACTTGTTATCGCTGTCGGACCTACTGTATCATCGTGCAAGGATTTTTATGTAGTAATTGATAAGAACTATTATAGATTTGATAACATTCGCACGGCAGTAGATGTATGTTTTAAATGCGTACATGCTTTGCATGCCGAATATTCTCCTCAGAGTGAGGCTATCTGGTATTTTTTGCAATTGGCATTGTATGACTTACGTACACAGTGGGACAAAACAATACCTCAAGTGAGTAAGCAATTAAAATGTTTATCCGAAAAATAAGATGTTTTTTAACTTGTTTTCTTTTGTAACAAGGTAATATTATAAGTTTAATACTACAAATTTTGGAAAAATTCATTATTCAATTTTTATGGCTTTGTTGATATATAGCATATACTCTATATATATAAATGACTTGAGTTGTCGTGAGAGAATTATTATATTTTATTTACTAGTTTATTTTATTTAGTATTCTTCGACAGTTTGTAAAGAAGCAGTTATAGTTCCTTTTTCTTTAATTTGGTTAATGCAAGTTTTAATTTTAATACATGGTCATTGTGGTGAATGTTATCATGTCTCGCTGTATTATAAAAGATTGTAAGCATGATCCATTTCTGTCTGTTAAAGCACTCTATCTTCATATTCAAATGAGTCATCGATGGCATGTAAATAAGAAAATTATGTGTCAAGAAGAAAAATGTTGTAGAGATTTTAAAGGATGGCGTGCCTTTCGTAGACACTTGATTTCATTTCATAAAGTTCCCGCCATATCACATTCTACTAACAGATCTGAAACAAATCTTGATATTGATTGTGGTAGCATGCCTCATGATCAAGATATGAAGATAGTCGCTGTAGCTGATTGTCAGAATGCGATCAATAGTGATAATTTTGAAAACGATGAAAATATTTTGATTAGTGTACAAGACTTTGCTTTGTATTTCATAACTAAGCTTTATGCCACTCCAAGTCTTCCACGTAGTATTGTTCAAAACATAGTGGATGAAACCCATGATCTTCTCAATAACATTTCGTCACTTTTAATACCTTCAATTAGAAACAATTTGGAAAATGTGATCTTGAGTGAAAATGTATTGACTACGATAGAGAAAGGATTGGAAATTCTTAAAGAACCTTTTAGGAATATGGAAACAGAATACCAAAGACTGCAAAAAATGAAGAACAGTGGACATTATATAGAGGCAATAGATTATATAGTTGGAAGTCGCTTTGATGAGAAACTCATTCAAGGTCATATTACAAAAGATACGTGCGATGTGAAAGCTAAGTTTATACCTATAAGGAAAGTTATGCAACAGTTCTTATCTCTTCCTGGAGTATTGGAAACTATTCTCCATTATATGGATAGTGTGCAGAATGAGAAAGGTGTGCTTTTAAATTTTATTCAAGGTGAGATATGGTAAAAGAAAGTGCAACTTCATTATAAGAATAAAATCGTTATTCCTCTTTTTTTTTCTTTGATGACATAGAAGTTAATAACGCACTCGGTTCTCATGCTACTGTCCAAAAACTTGGCGCTGTTTTCTATTCTATACCATGTTTACCTCCTCAGTTTACTTCTCAATTGACTAACATTTTCCTTGCTTTACTGTTCCATTCTGCGGATAGAAGTCAATTTGATAATACTAGTGTCTTCGGTATTCTCGTAGATGAAATCAATTATTTACAGAAAGAGGGTTTGCATATTGAGACCGAGACAGGTGTTGTTCAAGTATTTTTTGCTTTAGGCCTAATCTTGGGAGACAATTTGGGGTTAAATTCAGCGTTAGATTTTGCAGGAGGCTTCAATGTCACATACTACTGTCGTTTATGCAAAATGTCACAAAATGAAGCTCATTCATGCTCCGTTGAAAAAGAAAATCTATTACGAACTGAAACAAATTACAATAATGACGTAGAAACTAAACATCTAACAGAGTGCGGCATCAAACAAAATAGTGTATGGAACAAAATAGATAATTTCCATGTTACTTCTAATGCTGCGGTAGACAAAATGCATGATTTGGATGAGGGCGTATATAAATATGGAATGGCTCATATTCTGTATTATTACATAATTAACACAAAACAAATTTCTTTATCCTGTCTAAATGAACGGCTGAAAGCATTTGATTATGGCTACAATGACATAACAAACAAGCCACCTCCCATAACTGATGATGAAATAAGAAAAAAGGATTTAAAATTTTTGGCTAGTGAAATGAGTAATTTTATACTACTGTTTCCTTTTCTTCTTGGTGAAGATGTCCTTCATGATGATGTATGGCAATATTTCTTGATTCTTCGTAAGATACATGACATTGTTAATGCTAAATCTCTTCAGAAGGAATGTACTGAGTTACTTATTAGGAGTTTCAGTAGAAGAACACCATGAAAAACATCTTCATCTTTTCCATGATAATCTTAAATGTAAACACCACAATATGACTCATTATAAAACAATAATGAAAAAAAGCGGGCCTCTGTCTCATTTGAGTGTTATGCGGTTTGAATAAAAAAATCGTCTACTTAAACTTGCTGCAAATGCAACTTGTTCCCGCAAAAATATTACTCATACATTAGCCGTAAAAGAGCAGCTTAGTTTATGTCACAAATTTTTATCTACAGCAATACTATGTGAAAATCAGAAGATGGGGCCTATTCTTCGTACTGATCACATTTCTCAGATTCATGGATTTCATTCATTCAAATCTTCTTTATCCCCTAGTTTCATGGGAAAATGCATGGAAGTTGCCTGGGTACAGCATAAAGGTGTAACATACAAACATAATTTCTGTGTGGTTATTGATATTTTGGGTAGTCTTCCTAAATTTGGTGTTATACTCAAAATTTTATGTAACGAGAACAATGATTTGTGTTTAATCTATAAAAATCTGTATACTATAGGATTTAACGAAAACCTTCATGGTTTTGAAGTTCATCAGGACACTATAGGTTTAACCGCTGTTAATGTGCCTAATTTATTCAGTCCTTTCCCTGCAATTATAGCACGTTTGCCACTGAGTGGCATTCTTTTAGTTACGACTAAGTTTGCCTTGTAAGCTTTATCAATTTATAAATTGATAAAGCTTACAAGGCAATTTATAAATTGATAAAGCTTATCAATATAGCTTATCTTATTGTAAGGTTTATCAATTTATATATTAAGTTTAATTAGTTAACTGCGAACGGTTTCTGATTAATTCCATGCAACAATGTTTTATTATAAAAGAGACATGAATAAATTAGTTTCTATAAAAATACTACAGTAATTTTATCATATATATGTAATCTTTTATTTTACTCTGACACGAATAATACAACCTTATTTAATATATATATATATATTTATATACATTAATAAGGTTGTATTATTCGTTTAATGCAAGTAGAAAATAAACGTAAAGCAATAATGCATAAAATTATATTAACCTTACTATTTGGATAAATGAACCAGATTGCAGTTGTTCATCGAACAAAAAGTCTGGTTACATTAATGAGATATTGTCATCGTATTACAATCAAACGTTTTGTTGTTCCAATCCAATTTGTCCGGTTACTTCAACCAGAATGCGACTAACCAAATTTGTCTGGTTATTTTAATAAAAATTATGGATCGTTCATTTCTCACCAGAAAGTCAGGTTGTTTCAACCAGATTTCCAATTAATTCAACCAAATTTTTTTTTCCGTGCGCTCCTTCCGTTCTTTATTTCTCACTTTTCATATATACATATTTTTTATATATACACATACATCATATATTGATATATAAAATACATTTTCAAACAAGATTTACCTAATTATACATACGGGGACATATTATAAACGCGCGCGCGCGAGCGCGCGAGCGCGAGCGCCGATATATGTAAAAGAAGCCTAGCACGATTCTCGCCGGCTCGCGGCTGCAGGTCGAGCCGAGCGTCGAGCATCACGCGGTGATGCCACATTGCCGCAATTTATGGCATCACCGCGTGCAATTTGGCATCACCGCGTGATGCTCGACGCTCGGCTCCGCTAGCTGCGAGCTGGCGAGAATCGTGCTAGGCTTCTTTTTCATATCTCGGCGCTCGCGCGCGTGTGCGCGCGCGCGTCTGTAAGGGTGGGTATACACTACGCCGAACGAACAGCGAATCGTGCATTTGTATACCATTCGTACGAAGCACACATGCACACGGCTGGCATGTGTGCTTCGCACGAATGGTATACAAATGCACGATTCGCTGTTCGTTCGGCGTAGTGTATACCCACCCTAATATGTCCTTCTCGTATTTATAAAAATAAATCGTGTTTGGAAATGTATTTTATATATCAATGTATGATGATGCTACGCGATCTCTTCTATTCTTTCCTATAAGCTTTTACATATGAATTGTAGGAGAATTTATTTTTTATGTATGCTTCAGATTCTTCAGTCACACATATATGCACGCATTGCACACTCGCTAGGCATATATGCCTGATTTGTAATATTTATACTTTATTATACTAAAGTCAAATTGTATTCAATTTTATATCTTTTCTTTTTTTGTACTGTTATCCAATATAATATCCCATATCATAATTAAATTTACGATATAATATCTCATATAATAATTTATATTGCATGAATTATCTACATGAAAAAGATTTGTGTAAACATAATGACACGTACGTAAATAATTCATTCCGGGAAGTAAACTTTTGAACATGTCCTACAAAACCCTGATCCTAGGTAATAGTGTCACTTATCGACCTGATTTTTTAGGTCGATAAGTCCGGAGTATTATCCTATGATCCAGCGATGCACTTCACTGCACATTTGATTACAGCACCACCTATCGTACTACCTAGCAACTAAACTACGGTCTGTTTTACTCTTCACACCGATTCCGCACGCATACATACATATGAAATTTTTAGAAACATTTTCCTCTTATACTAAAGCTCGCAGCTCATTTCTGCAAGCACAGGATTCTTCTTTATTGTATTTCCGAGTGCGGAGCCTGCTCATTTTATACGTACAAAGTCTAAATTTTTATATGCAGCAAATGTTGTCACAACAAAACTATAATTTTTCATTTTTTTTTCGTTTTTGATATAAAATCGGCGGCTCCGCACTCCGTTTTTGTGCGTACTTTAATCCTGTAAAAGGATTTTCAATTCCGTAAAGCCAATTTCAAAGTTTAGTGTTTTCAAAAAAATGTCGGTAATTTATTCTACTCCAGCATCCCCTTAAGAATGACTGTGACAGCGCGCTGAACGCACTGTCTGCACTGCGCGCAGCACACACACGTATATTATATCGAAACTGGCGATACCGCCAGTGTCGAAAAAGTGAAAGTGACATTTCTCTGATCCTCTGATTGGTTGAGAGACGTCGGCGTTAGTAGAAGTAGTATCTTAATAAATTTTTTCACACATTTTTGACTTTACGTCGCAATATCTCCGCTCGTAGGGCACGTAGCGGAAAATGTTATAGGAGATACCCCCCCAATTTTCGAACCCCAAGCTATCGATCAAGCCTACTTAGAACTTGATCCGTTCACTCGTTATATGAGATCTCAACATCTCGAGTACTCGCAACCTGTCGCGTCGCGTAAAAGAGTCACGGTCGGTCTCGCTTTCCTGTGATGACTTTTGAAAATTGAAAAAATTTCCTGTGACTTAACGCGAGACACTACCGTGTCTCCTGATATCAGCAGATATTGCGATATAAGAGGCATAGATGTATCGCGATAAGATACAGATTGCTCCGCCGTTTCGTCATGATCGTACCAACGTTTGTCGATCTGCAAGGATTCATC
Organism: Temnothorax rugatulus; assembly: GCA_035220575.1. Taxonomy (NCBI): domain Eukaryota; kingdom Metazoa; phylum Arthropoda; class Insecta; order Hymenoptera; family Formicidae; genus Temnothorax; species Temnothorax rugatulus. The sequence goes on from JASTWL010001228.1 coordinate 12,138, forward strand.
GTCGGGATGAAATTTGTCGTAAAGGAGGTGGCGGTTCTGAGAAACGGGACCGTTTTGGCGCATTACATTTTTACACTCCCCATGCCGTGGAGTCTCCTCACAAAATCCGACAAGTCATGCGCTTCCTGGTTGATTGCAAATCACCATGGACTACGATGGGAGGACGGAAATGTGCCGTACAGCATGGCGAAACATCTAATTACATCGGCCGTACTTGGAGAGGGCGACGAGATGTCGACTCTTGTGTACGTTGTAACGATGCGCCCCTAAGACAGCATCGTCCCGGCAACCACCCGCCGGATACCGCCCGACCGACCATCCGTCGGGCGAGAACAGGGCGCGGTGCGCCCACATCTTTTTATAAAACACTCCACCGGCCCCGGGTGCGCGGGCAAAACGCGGCACCGGGGCCTTCTCCTCGCGCGGCGCCGACGAGCGCCGAAGGGAGCCGAGCCGCGCCGAAGGCCGGCGCGCGTCCGCACGCCCCACTCAGCGCGCCTGACGATAGGCCTCCCTCCCGCCGGGCCCGTCGAACCGGGGTATATAAGCCGACGCTCCGGCGAGAGAAGACACTTCGTCTCCGCTCCAGCAGTCCGCTGTTCCGACGAAGCCTACCCGACCGATTCCTAGGCGACACACCAACAAGGTCCGGAGCTCCGGGTCTCGACTGAGTGCTCTCAGGTGTCCCCAACTCCTTACCTGTTCCTCCTGACGGCACGGTTATACGGGGTCGAGCACGCTCGGCCTCGCAACGAGGGCTCTCGTTGCCGGCACGCCACAGGATTGCATTATCCTATCGCGTCCCGTCCCTATACCGCGTCTCGCAGCAATCTTGCCGATTGTACATACCGCGTTAATAACGGTAAATCCTATCGTGGCACTACCTCGATTATACGGCCCGCGTTCCGTCTACTTACCGCGTCCGTCGACCGCGTTACGTCGATATACGTCCCGCGCGCCGTCCACATACCGCGGTCCGTCTGCCGCGTTACCACGTCTCGCAGCACTATTGCCGATTGTATATACCGCGCTCATTCTGTAATTATACGTCCCGCGTTCCGTCTACTTACCGCGTCCGTCGACCGCGTTACCTCATGTAACAACCGTATATTCTAGCGTTGCACTATTCCGCTTACACGTCCCGCGTTCCGTCTACCGCGTTACCACGTCTCGTGGCACTATCGTCGATTGTATATACCGCGTACATTTTGTAATAACTGTATATTCTACTGCGTCGAGTGCACCCGCACTATAGCTGTATATTCTAAAACCAACTCGTGGCACTATCGTCGATTGTATATACCGCGTACATTAATAACTGTATATTCTACTGCGTCGAGTGCACCCGCACTATAGCTGTATATTCTAAAACCAATAAACCAGTTCGTGTACTTGTATTCTGATTGCTGTCTCTGGGCCTTCTTTCGAACCCCGCGTCCGACGAGCTAGTCCGCGTTCGAATCCAAAGATAGGCCGTTACAACGTCAAGGGATGCCAGAAACGAGAATGGCTGGTGGATCTGCTTGAGAATAAAGCGAGAAGAAACCTAAACATTGAGACTTTGGACGCAGATTATGAAGATATCGAATCTTTAAATAATCTAGATGTTACTAATACTATACGATGCGAAAAACATGTTAAGAATTGCGCATTACAAAATGTATTAAAAATATTTAACTGGTGGTCGCGACACCAGAACAGTAGTGATTTTTTGAAATAAACTATATATGTATATATAAATGTTTTTATTTCCTTTTTCCCACATAGTTTGTAGTATAATATAGATGTTTTAGTTGTTTGATAGTTGTTTTAACGATGTTTTTAGTTGTTTTAACGATGTTTTAAAGATGTTTTAGTTGTTTTAATAATGTTTTAGTTGTTTGATAGTTGTTTTAACGATGTTTTTAGTTATTTTAACGATGTTTTAAAGATGTTTTAGTTGTTTTAATGATATTTTAGTTGTTTGATAGTTGTATTTAAAGATGTTTTAGTTGTTTGATAGATGTTTTTAAAGATATTTTAAAGATGTTTAAAAGATGTTTTAAAAATGTTTTAGTTGTTTGATAGTTGTTTTTAAAGATGTTTTAATTGTTTGATAGCTGTTTTTAAAGATGTTTTAGTTGTTTTAAAGATGTTTGATAGCGGTTCGATATCAGTCGATCTGTATAACTGCAGCAGCCGTGCATCGACCAGAAAAATGCAAAATTTGCAGTTTTGCACGTGTGCGATGAAATCATCGCGAGACATGTATGTTCTTGAAAACGATATCGCGCCATTGACTTATACGAAATTGCAAAATTTGCAGTTTTGCACGTGTGCGATGAAATCATCGCGAGACATGTATGTTCTTGAAAACAATAACGCGCCATTGACTTATGATGAATTGATCTGTATCAATGCAGCAGCCGTACATCGGCGCTATTTGCAAGATTCGCAATTTTGCACGTGTGCGATGAAATCATCGCGAGACACGTCGCGACATGTTCTTGAAAACAATAACGCGCCATTGACTTATGCGAAATTGCAAAATTTGCAGTTTTGCACGTGTTCGATGAAATCATCGCGAGACACGTCGCGACATATTCTTGAAAACAATAACGCGCCATTGACTTATGCGAAATTGCAAAATTTTCAATTTTGCACGTGTTCGATGAAATCATCGCGAGACACGTCGCGATGTGTCCTTGAAAAAAAAATCATATTTTATGCTATTGCCCGATGAGGTGATCTCATCACGAATGTTCTTGACAAAGATATCACATTTAACATATATGTGGATTGTGGTGGTGGTCACCCTGCAGCAGCCGTACATTGGCGCTATTTGCAAGATTCGCAATTTTGTGTACGTATAAATGGTCTACGAGGATTCTAGAGCGCAGTCAAGAGTTTGATACGGTTCGAGTACGTCGCAAACAGCCTCCAGTTACGATGAACACTCACGGTGCGAACTACTACGTTCCGATTCAGGATGAAACGTGCGAGAAACAGCACAATGAGTAAGTACCGCTAATTTTCGCATATACTTGTGCAAAAAAACTTTTATAAACATAATTTTTTCAGTTTTGCTAAACCGCGCTACACGCCTCGTATTTTGGGAAGGAGATTTGCCTTGACATCGACAGCGTATAAATTTTTGGATGTTGCAATCAACGCGGGACCTATGTCCTCTGTGGACATACTTATTGGCGATAACCGAGGCAATCGGATAATTCTGCCTCATGCAACGTGGGTGACGTTTATCGAGAGACGTGCAGATATTCAGCGACTCGTGCAGTTACCTGGGCCATCATCGCTAGCGTTTCAAGATCTGGAACTCGTTAAAATACGTAACGCAGATATTATAAAATTAACATCGTGCGACACCAGCCTGTACATGAAACCGTCAACCGTACTCTTCTTGTTTGAACTAGAACATTACGTCGAGAATGTGTATTTTCAACTATGCCAAAATGTTCATGGCGTAAGTGAAAAATTTAAACAATTTGTAACCATTTTACGCCAAAATTGTATCACCGATAAATGTAATGCAGTTAGAATCTTGCGTGATTTTTACGATAAAAATTCGCTAATAGATTGTGAACTGTTGACCTACGCTTTAGATACTATTGTGTATAATGCGCTACATGAGAAATAAATGTATATTAAAATACATATCACTGTATCTAAAATTATCTTTCCATCTGTCTACCCTTCCCTTGTCCACCGTCAGCGGTTTAGAATTACAGAGCGGTAACTCTCGATAAGAATGCGCGTGCCGCACTCGTCTCGCGATCATTAAACGTTTTCTCATCTGTCTCATATAAATTATTCAATATTCTTCCTCTTATTTCTAATAAATAAATCACTTAAAATAATATAAAATGATCTAACTATAATAGGTGGGAGCGCGAGACACCGCGCAAACGGGGAACCGCGCGAACGGGGGGACGGGAGCGAGAGGGACCGCGCGAACGGGGAAGAGAGAACGCGTGCGGGAGCGCGCCGTGTGACGTCACGCGGACCGACGCGGCCGTTGCACGCAGACCCCTCCCCGCGGCGCGGCGAAAACGCGAACGCGGTCACCCCTCCCCTTCCCCCGCGGCGCCGGAAAAACGCGGTACCCCCCCCCCTCCCCCTCACCCCGCGGTGCGATCGCAAACACGGTACCCCCCTCCCCCCTTACCCCGCGGCGCGACCGCAAACGTGGTACCCCCTCCCCCTCCCCGCGGTGGTACCCCCCCCCCCCGCGGTACCCCCCTCGCCAATTGGAGAATGGGTGTGGAAACGCGAGTATCCACTCTCCAATAAAGCCGCGACGTTTAACGCAAAACTCGCACCGAAATTCCGAGGCCTCCTCGAGGTATCGTATTCCCTGTAATCGTAGATCTGCGCGATAAAAGCGGAAAATGGATGTGACATATCCATGTACAAGATCTGAAAACCGCCTCAGAGCCCCCCCCTCCAACCGAAGAAACCGAAGATGAAAACAACGCCGAAATGGACGCCGAGGAAAACACCGTCGATCCCGACGACGACATCGAGGATGACACCGGATATTATACTACGTGTCCCCTTCCTAACACCCTCCAAAAATCCGAAATATAAGCGAGCCCCGCAGACGGAACGAAATATTCGAGTTTCGATTCCGTCATGGAGACCACTGAGCTCGAACAGGATACAGTAGACGATATAAACATTACTAATGAACGTCTAAAAAGTCCTGATAAATTAAAGGTGAGCATTCGCCGCCATCTTAGTCAAAATAGGTGCACTTTTTCGGTTTTTTGCATATATCTTGTAAAATATTGATTTTATTAAAAAATAGTTATTAAGATGAAAGGCTTATTAAATTGTCTACAAAAAAGTATTATTCCATTTTTTTATACCTATAATAGTTTTCAAGAAAATGGGCTGCAAACTTTTTAGACATTCATTAGTAAGCCTAAACGAACATCTCTACCAAGTTTCAAAACTTTTGGAATTATTTCTGTCAAATGCTTAAATCGGACCTATTTTGACTGGGCTAACTTCGTTTCGCCCTGTAAGCAAAGGGTGGGGTAGATTTCGCTTCGCGTGATAAGTTAAAAATCCATGTGGAATTTTTTTAAGTTAAGAAATGACTTTTTCATCAGAGTTGCCAAAAAGATCAAGAGACACGGTGTCTCACGCCAAGTATACGCGAAGCGAGACCGCATCGTGACTCTTTTACGCGACGCGATGAATTGCGAGCACTCGATATTATTAGATTTCAATAACCGCTCAACCGATCAAGTTCTAAGTAGACCCAATCGAGCTTGGGTTTGAATTATGTAATAAAAGTGTTGCGATGGTCCTCGCGGGTGTTGACGCAATGTGATTTCTGCCCAGTGCTCTGAATGTCAACGTGAAGAAATTCAAGCAAGCGCGGGTAAACGGCGGTAGTAACTATGACTCTCTTAAGCTGGATTATATATCCAAAGTTGTTTTGGGCAACCTGTTGCGCAGAGGAGCGATCCAATCGTTAACCTGCAGGATCGCTCAGGCCAAGTCCCGTTGTTATCAGGAACCGCACTGCCCCGAAGCGGGAAGACGCGCCAAGGGCGTGAAGTAAATAGTCAAATGCCTCGTCATCTAATTAGTAATGCGCATGAATGGATTTACGAGATTCTCACTGTCCCTATCTACTATCTAGCGAACCCACTGCCGAGGGAACGGGCTTGAAAAAATTAGCGGGAAAAGAAGATCCTGTTGAGCTTGACTCTAGTCTGGCACAGTTTATTTTTCCGCAACGTGCCCTACGAGCGGAGATATCGCGACGCAAAATCCGAATCTGAAAATTTTACATTAAGGTACAGACTTTTTTTTAAGATACATTGTTCTCATGTCGTTCTCAGAATGTCACTTTCACGCTTTTGAGTACAGCTGGCTCTGATCCGATAAATCACGTGTGCGTTCTTATTGATCCAGTAGGTAAATATATCAGGTCGATATAGACTTATCGGGCACGAGGAAGATTTCTATCATATATATAACATTAACCCTTAAACATACAACGGGGGTATGCCATATCCGGTCGGTAAGAGATTTCTGCAAAATTTTCTTACGACTTCATTCGACTTATTTGCAAATATCTTTGAAAGTATACGTTAAATCACAATATCATGTACATGGTCTTGTTCCGAACAGTTTGGCACACAATTTAAAAAAAAAGTTTAAAATTAATACACAGGACGCGAAGTTACAGTTGAAATACGCGAGTCGGATATGGCATACCCCCGTTATGAACTAACGTTACCGACTAGTGGTTCCAATACCGGACGAAATTTTAATACCAGTATTTCGGTACTGAAATGTCTGCAAAACCGGTAATACCGATATTTTTCGGTATTGAAATTTTTTTCTAAATAATCAAATATATTAGGTAAAATTCGAAATGGTTCTTAATTGGAAGATAGATATAGTGTTTTAATTTTCTAATTTTAATTTATTAATTAGGATTGTCTTGATAATAATAACAAAAAATATAGTACTTATATTTATAACATAATAATAAAATAAAAAGTAGCCGTGTAAAGATATAAAATTATACAAAAAAAATTCTTCACGTTATTAACGGTACTTATACTACTTATAATGGTTGCGTACATACCCAGGTACACACGGGTACTCCCTTCTCCTTCTAATTCGCTGAGATAGAAAGAGAAGGGAGTATACTCGTGTGCGCTCGGGTGACGTTTCCGAACGCAGCCAATATAGAATATAGATAGGAGATAAGAGGATAGCAGAAAACAAAAACTATTACTCATTTTTTAAAGTAAAATAAGACCTTAAAAACGTTAAATTATCAATGCTTTCATCGGAAAGATGAACGAATTTTTGTTAATAACAATGCAGAGGCAGAGAAAGCTCTTTCTGCCTCCAAACTAGTTGGTCTTACAGTTTTTAAATAATTGTAAACACGGCTTAAATATTTACCCTTTATTCCTTCTTCGATATAATAATTCATTTCAGCTCTGATTATTTTCCTAATTTCGTTTTTTGATTTATTCTTAACTTTTGTAACTTGTTTTGTTCTTTCTAGTACCCTTTGTTTAAGTTTTTCTTTTAGAGTCAATTGTGAATTTGTACTGTCATCAGATATTTCAATGCCGACGTCATCTGCTTCCTCGCTATCTATAATATCTATATTTTCATTTTCAGTAACTTCTGTAGCATCATTAAGATATAATCTTTCAATTAGGGTAACAATTTGAGTTATAAAACTTGATTTAGATGTCTGATTAAAGATGTCGTAATTTTCGTGTTCCCTTTCATGTATGTTAGGTTCTTGCAGAAAGTAATACAAATCTGCATGCTTATAACGTCGTTCTGATATCCGATTTAATAAAGTTGTTTTAAGTTCTTTGCTAAGAAAACTTTCTTGCTTGGATAACTCATCAAGCATAAACTCCAACGTGATATCTGCTTGATACAAATCAGTTTCTCGAAAACACAATGCTTCGACAGCAAGCTTGACAGGGGCCAAAGCAGCTATAATAGAAGAAACTGTGTCTAATTCTTCTTTTGTAAAAGAGATTTCAATTTTAACATCAATTAAAGCTTTTTGTACGCAGCTTTTTAATTGATAAAACTGTTCTAACATGAGCAGAAGACTATTCCACCTAGTGTTACAATCTAAAATTACCCACACAGCAAAATATATCTGAGATATAGCCAGATATCTTTATGCCTACAATTTTAAGTCAAATCTGAGATATCTTATTTTCAGATATTTACAGAATATCTACAGGACATCATTACTCGATATCACATTATATCTTTGAAAAAGACATCTCTGTAACATTTGCATTCGAATATATGGCCAATTCATAGTTAGCTCTTATATTTTATAACGATCAACTCAAGTTTATTCGTAAAACAATCCGAGAGGACTTGGACGTCGTACCGATTCGTCCCGGCGAAAGCCACACGCCGCGAGAGAACTTAGAAAATTTTCACTCGGGCGACGCCGGAGGTAACGACCGCAGCGCGAAAGCAACTCGCCGCGAGGGGACTTAAAAAACTTTTGCTGGGGCTGCGCCGGATGTAACGACCACGGCACGAAAGCAACATGCCGCGAGGGGACTTAGAAAATTTTTGCTTGGGCGAGCGCTAGTAACATGTGCTGCCGCGACGCGGCTACGTGCGTCAGTACCTTCTCGTAAGCAAAAATCCTTACGCACTAGGATAAAAGGCGAGCCTGTGAGATACTTGGCTCTAATATTTTTCGTGATACCTCCGAGATATCATACAGTGCAGAGATGGCAAAATGCAAAATATTGGAATAGTATCGAAGCATAATTTTGAATTTATTGCGAATTCTTATGAAAAGAACTTTTTTTATATGTGAAAAAGGACTCAGAATTGGTGACATAAAAATGAATTTCTTATGAACTCTTAAGAATCCTTTTAGAACAGAGAATAAATACGGAAAAAGAATTAATTTCATATATCAAGAATTTAAAAAGAATGCTTCTTTTCTTTTTGCTATTTGGGTTGTATATAACATATCTGCTTTTAAATGAGGCATAGATATCCGACAAATATGCAGAATCAGATATCATATCTGGAGATGAAATTATCATGGCTTTTTACGATCTTGGAGATGTCTTTGAGATATTCTCATGATATCTGACGCAATCAGATATTCCGTCATTCAGATATCTTCTAGATATCTTGGAGATATATTTTGCTGTGTGGGTAGCTTTAATTCTTTGCCTAGTTCAGCTTTGACATGCTTTTGTAGAAAATCATCATTTTTAGTCGGAGAACGACGGAATATTCTTACTACTTTCCTAATTTTCTCAATTAACGGCCCTATAATCTCATTTAAATGTATCTCATCATTTATTTTTTCTTCTTCATTATGAATTTGCAAACCTAAATCTTCATCGTTTTCAGAATCAACATCATTTTCATCAATATCTTTTAAGTCTGACATTTCACCTTCACGTTTACTCTCTTTCTCTATTTCATCATTTTTGACATATCTTTGACATCTTTGTTTTACTTGTCTATTATATAGGCTGCGGTCCAGTTGATGTTTCTAAATGTTATGAACGCTACGCTCCAAACGCTACGCTCCGATTGGTCCACTTAAGTTACAAATGTTGCAGTTGCTACGTAAATGGACCAGATTGTAGCATTTGTAGCGCCGTATAGATTTCTTAACCTATAACGAAATATCATCTTATTAACCTATATACTTATTTATTCCTTAATTCTAGACGTATACAAGTGTATGTTGTGAAAGGATGTAACAATTTCGGACCTATCGCAGATTGGACTTCGATTGATCCGGCTATATATAGTTATTTCGTCTAGATCTCTTCCATTCCAAACTACCAACGCTTGACAGTTTTCTCACATTTATCCTTCTGATATCGTTACTCATAACGCGCAACAGGTATGAAATTTCGTGTTTTTTACATTTTTGGTAAATTGTTTTTTGTTACTCGTCATAGAATATAAAAAAGCAAATTTTATGAATTTTAGTGAACCAAGTGGATAATGGAATTAAATTCAATTCCAATTGTAACAACAATTTATAATTTGTTTAACGAAATATTATCTTATTTATATGAAGATGATGAAGAAGATATCGCATTATGTATCATTAGTCAAATTACAAACAGTAAATCGGATAGAAACGCCTAAAATTGAAGGTTACGTAGAAAGAATTGTCCCATCACTTACTGCCCTAGAATTCAAAAGTCATTTCAGGTAAAGTCGCAAGTAAAATTTTTCTCATCTCATAAAAAAGGAAGCTTGAAAACAATTATGTAACAGTGATAATTATATGTTTTATTGCCAAATTTTTAGTCACATCTATTATTAAATCTGTACAAGTCATAGTTAATTATTAAACATGTAGATACATAAGAGATAACATTTCATCGGCAGTATGAAAAAATAAATGTGATCAGATATAATTATTACACACATAATTATTATTGACAAAAATTGTTAATAAAACATAAATCATTATCGCTACTACAGCTGTTTTCAAATTTTTTCCTTTTACTTTATTTTCAAGTTTGAAACAATGATAATATGAATATTTATAATAGTAAAAAAAATTATTTTTTACTATTTTACTATTTTTTACTTTTAGAATGTATCCAACAACATTTGAATTTCTCTTAGCTGAGATTGCAGAACAACTAAAAAGAATTACAGATGATTACGCCAGAAAAGCAAGTTTTAGTTACTTTATGGCGTATGGCAACACCAGATTCATATAGGTATAAATTATCGTATTTATATTGTTAATAACTTATTTAGAGTCACCGCACAAGCTTTTCCATAACGCGTTACGTTACCTTAAGTAATGAACTTAAGCTTAAATGTACGTAATCTTGAACTTCAACGCACAAAGAAATCCATAACGTAAAGAAGACCTTTCTTTCAAGAAAAGTCTTCCTTGTGTTACGGATTTCTTTGTGCGTCGACATAAGTTTATTTTTAAGTTAACATAACGTGTTATGGACATTCTTGTGTGGAGACTCTTAGTCAATTTGTCAATTTAAATCATAATATTTTTTCAGATCAATACATACTAAATTTGGGATAGGAAAAGCTACATCTATAAGAGTAGTACGACGAGTTACCCAAGCAATATGTAGACTTGCTCCAAGATTCATACAGTGGCCAACAGGAAGAAGACTTGAAGAAATTAAGCAAGGTTTCTCGGAAGCTAATGGTTTTCCCGGGATTATTGGTGCAATCGATGGCACATTTATTACTATACCAGCTCCTAAAAAAAATCCGGAAGCTTATGTAAACAGAAAAGGGCACCATTCTATTCAAGCCCAGGTTTGTTGTTTTTAATTTTAAAACTGCTTTTAATTTTAAAATTTATTATTTGTAAAGAATTGAGTGTAATCATTTTTTTGTTACAGGTGGTTTGTGATAATATGCGTTTTTTCACTCACGTATATGTGGGAAATGTAGGATCCGTGCACGATGCTGGGGTCTTCAGATTATCAGCTTTACAAGATTACGTTTCTGATCCAACAAAATTTCCAGATGATAGCCATCTGATAGGGGATGCTGCTTATCCCTTTTGAAACAGTTAATGGTGCCCTATACAGATAATGGTCACCTTACACAAAGACAAAAAAATTATAATTTCTGTCTCTCTTCTTCACGTATGGTGATAGAAAGAGCTATCGGACTGCTTAAAAAACGTTGGCGGAGTCTTCTGCAATATTTGGCAATGGGATTAATTGAAAATATTCCTTATCACGTTTTAGCATGTTGTGTGTTGCACAATATCTGTTTAATGAAAAATGATTTTGAAATATTAATGTCAGATAGCACAGAAGCAGTAGTATATCCTGAAGAAATTCAGAGATGCAATAGAGATGAAGCCGAAGCTAAAAGAAACTATATATGTGCAACACTTGGCATGAGAAATTTATGAATGAAACATGAGAATGCTTTTTTATAATAAAGAAAATATTGGATGATTCTTAAGAATGTTAAATTATCAATAAAAGTCATATTATTCAATTATAATATTGCATTTTATTTAATATTGAACATCGACAACTGTCGTTAAGAGATACAGAATATGGCCCTAAGTAACATTTCTTTATAAAAAAAAAAAAAAAAAAAAAAAAAAAAAAAAAAAAAAAAATGAACGACAATTCTTCATAACATATTATTACTCTAAATCTAAATTATTTGTATTATTATTTGGAAGAACACAGTCTACATTCGTCTCACTAAAATCAATAAATGTATTAACTAACGTCTTACTAAAATCAATAAACGTGTTAACTAAATTTAAAAGAAAATCACAGATGAAAATCCCTGAGAAAACTAGATCACTCGCTTCTTACTATTTGTTAGCAAGTTTTTCCAAAATATTTAACAGTCTATCTTGTCGTATCACAGCTTCGTCGTGCATCATTTTCCTTTCATTTTTATTGTCCTTCATAATTGTGAGTAATTCTTCTAATACAGTGTCTTGAGTTACTTTCTGTTCTGAATTAAAAAGGAAAAAATAAATAATTAATAATGATATATTGATGATATATAAAAGAATATTAAATCCTAAATTTGTAATTTCTTTCATTTAAATATTACTAACTTTTATGCTTTCGACATCCCTCATTAGTACTAGAAGTAGATTGTGAAGAAGCTATCACGATGTTACTGCTGTTGCTGCTGCTGCTATCACTAGGGCTAGCAGGAGACATGATACTTGAGGAATCTAAAGTTAAAATTGGCGTAACCCATGGTTTGTTTCTAAACATTTCATCCATGATCTACAAAAAAGAAATACAAATTAGAGCTTTCTTTACTTTATTTATATTTCAAATCTAAAGAATAAAATTATATACCTCAAAATAAGGCCAAGTCCGTTTGTTGTTTCCACTTTTGTTATTGTAATCTTTAACATTTTTATACGTTTTCTTTAATCCATTTAATTTGCTTTTGCATTGTTGTCCTGTGACATCGTACGCCTTTTCATTTAACTTGTTGGATATTATTTCCCAAAATTTCTTAACAGACACTTTTCCTGTATGTAATAAATTTTCGTGCTGTTTATATGTTGCTAAAAGTAATTTTATAGGTTCATCCGCCCATCTAAAACCATCTGAAAATAAATATTAGACATAGCCCCTGAGATTTGATTCTTGAAATTATAAAAAATTTTATATACAAATGTAAAGGCTGCAAATTTACTGACTGATGTATAATTTAAGATCTAAAAGGTATATTATACATACCATTACAGACTTCATTAAAATCAGATTGCATTTCTTGTTGTACAACATTATTACTGCTTTCTTCTGCTTTTGCTTGTTCTAATAATTGAGTGCAATATACTAAATCTAAAAAGAAAAAAACCAAAGTTTAACTTTAATACACATTGAAAATCATAATCTTCCTGCATATAGCTTTTCTAACCTTTGCTACTACCTGCATATTTCGTAAAAAGAATAGAATATTTAATATACTTTACCTTTTGAAGCACGACGATATTCTTCTTTACTCAGGTCAAATTCATAAATATTACCAGTTTCTTGGTCAGTTATTTGGTATTGCGGCATCTTGAAAGTTAACGGTCGCCTTCTTCTTCAGTTTTTTTCCTGGCACTTCCGCCACGAAACACGTCCGAACACGCTCGCCACCAATTCGCGAATGTTAACGGTCGCCGTGTGCCTGTGAAATATTAAATTTACCGCCATATATCTTGAACGCTCCCGCTAACCCACCTTCTGAGGTGAGGCAGTTGGAGCGAAACGAGATCGAAAACAATGACGTCATTGATGACGTGTTATATCTGCTCAGAGCCATTTGAAGCGCCAAGTGGACTATCCATAGGCTGGTATTCATAGTCGATTCTTATTTCAAGACTGTCTTAAGTGATATCTTAAGATGCTAATACGGACCTCTGATTGGCTGATGACGCCTTAAGGCTGTACTTAAGACGATCTTGGATATAAGACCCGACTATGAATACCGGCCATAGTGCCGCTACGAATGCTCTGTAGCGTTTGAAGCGTCATCTGGACCGCAGCCATAATACTTCTAATATAGCTAGTTGAATACCATGTGCCAAGCAAAGTTGTTGATCAGCATTAATTATTTTTCCCACTTTCTTCATTACTGATGCGCCATCCGTTGTAATAGCAACGATATCATAATCCAAAGATATATTATAAATTTTCAATTTAGAATCGACAATATCTACACACTTTTCAGCTGGCATCGTCCCATTAACATGACATAAACCAAGATTCCAAAAGATTTTATCTGTTGCATACACATTCAAGTTTAAATATCTTCTATTTTTAACCAATGTCCATTCATCGAAAGTCAAACTAAATTTTTGATCATCTAATTTTAATTTCTTAATTTCTATTTTAAGTTGTTCTTTAACTTTATTACCATAATTTGTAACAATGTTCGAAACACCGCTTACCGATTTAGGAATATCGGAAAATCCTCTAGCTGTTAATTAGGGTGGAGCGAACTTGTATATAAAAAACAAAATTTTTGAATTTTATAACGCTACTAGGCGGAAAAGATGCGAATATGTCTAAAACTAATATCTGTAAAATTTCAACTTGATCGGAGCTCATCTTCTGCCTCCAACTTTTGTTTCAAAATTTCCCATGTAGGAAAATATCCACTTGCGAGTTTGTATCTGGCATTTATATTTTTTACAGCTCTTAGCTAATCAAAATGTTTGTGATTACCCAGACTTCACCGCGAGGAGGTAGCTGTAAACCGAAATCCATTTTTTTAGTTTTTTTTGGAGTTTTTAAATTTTTTTTATTTTTAGTTTTTTGTATTTTTTGTTTTATTTTTTATTATTATTTTTATTTTTTTATATATTTTAAAAAAATTTTTGGTTATTTTTGTACTTTTACGAAAATATTTTTTTACTTTTTTAAGTTTTTAATTCATGCTGCGTTGAAAATCTGACTTTGTTTCAAATTTTGGGAGAGTAGCTCTATTAGCAATCCTGGTTCGTATAAAACCATCTCTAGCATCGTCCCCACAGACAGAAGACGAAGCTTCGGTAACGAGTTTAACGCACCGTTCAACTGCTTGCGAGTGACAGGGAAAGCTCAGTATATTGACTATCTCCGGAACGTTTTTAATCATATCTTTCAAGTTTTCGCAAGAAAGATTTTTTAAAAGCGGAGGACCAGTTAAGTTCGGAACTTGCCAGTCAATCAATTCAGTGTAATCTTCAGCGTCAAAGTTTATTACTGGTACTTTAAATATACGAATTTCGTTAAGAGCAGGAGTTGAATTAAATTTCAACACACGTCTCAAAGCAAGTTCTCTTATATGTTGCCTCTCGTCTGTAATCATTGCAAGCAATATATTTTCTGGATGTGCGAAGTAACCATTTCTCTGGATAACAGGATCAATTATGTTTTTAATTGCAGAATCGAAGATTCTTGATTTATAAACCATGCTCCACAAATGCAAAGTACCGTGTCTGCAAGTTGGTTTGTTTTTAATCTCAAACCAAACTGGAGCATACACTTTGACAACAAACTGTGTCAAAGTTCGTAGTTTTTTACTGGGCTTCTCATTTGAGACATACAATCGTAGAATTCGATTAGCTAATGTTATTAACCATCTGGAATGATTAAGTTTTCCCGGGTTTCTATTCGCTAGGTCGGCAGATAAGTTATTGCTGGAAATCGCGGCAGTCATTTCATACAAATATTTTTGGTCTGTGCTAAGATCAGTAAAGTCCATGAGCGGCAACTCTGATAAAATTGGTTCAAATGAAATCACCGGAAGCGTTTCACAAATTTGAAGCTGTTTTCCTATTGGTCCTGAAAACGCCTTTGGGCCAACTGTTCTCCCATCTAGTTTTAAAAATAAATGGCGTAATGGTAACTCGTTACAGTGTAACATACATATGAACCATTGTAAAGGTCTTTTCAGTTCCAACTCCAGTAACCGTATAACTCCGCCATTGGAGCCCGTATTCACAACAGTTCCATCACAGCCGATAGCGTTTAAATTCCTGATATCGAATTCTTTTTTTACAAGAAACTCAAATAAATAACTTTTAATTGCAAGGGCTGTGCTTGATGTTGCTGTCAAGTGACCAATGTATTTTGAACCTGGTTCCAAAAGAAGCACAATATGTTCTTCCAATACAGTTTTTCTTGCAAACTTTTCTCCAATTTTTACTTGAGAAATAGTTTGATCTTTTCGACCATCAAAGTAAAGTCCGAGCAATTCCTGGTGTTGAGTTGATTGTAAACTTTGAATTTTAGTTCGAGCAACTTTACGTGCTCTACGAATTTTGCTTCGATCGACCACCAGCGAAGAATTGTTCGGAGACACAATTTTTAAATCTTGTAAAGTGGAACTCACAATTATTGCTGCTGCTCGATCAGAAATTCCCATTCTGTCACAAGCCCTTGCCACATTAGGAAAATCGATTCTATTTTGTGTAGGTACTGTAGGTAATGCAGGAGGTGCCGTTGCATTTTGATTATTTGTCAGTGTAGAAGAAGTATCATCTTCTAGTATCATAGTATCACCTATATTGGATTCGTCATTCATCATTTCCGATAATATAACCGATTCGTCATTTACAGAGTCCGATTCTGAATCTGTATCTGAAAAATCGATATGAACTGTATTCGACCCTGATGCTATAGTTCGAGCTCTGGAAACGCGTTCCTGGTCAGCATATTTCCTTTCGTAATTCTTGCGTAATTTTTTCGTAGTGCGTATATCGATTATCCCAATTACCATTTCTCGCGGACCTCTTTGATCCAATAAAAAAGGTCTTTCTAATGTTGGGACTTTATTTACGCAATTACAATTAGAAAAATTTATGCATTTACAGTAGCATATGTCAAAGAGTTTATTCTCATATTCTTTCCTAAAAGCCTCAATTTTCAAAGAATATAGATTTGGTTTTGCTGAAAATTTCTTTAATTTTTGCATTTCAACATGGAATTTCTTGATTTTTGCAAGAGTTCCGTCAAGAGTTAGTATTGGCAAAGATGCTTGTTCCCAAATAGCCCTGATTTTATTTGCTAATATTTTGGAAATAGATTGAAAAGTCGGTTCTTTTGCTGAAATTTTGGAACTTTCCCGAATAAATTCGTAGCATTTTGCCACATCAACGTAAGTTGGTAATCGATTTTTAACGAAATCTGATGACTGTCCAAAAATAGGACACTGCAAGGCATTACGGGTAACACGAGTATTTGGCATTTTTATTTTTTAAACCAAAATTTGCAATAAAAAATTATAAAAATAATGCCTCCCTTCTGTTGCTTTGTATATGGGATATAAATAGGATAAAACGTATACTCAGATTCGCTGTCGTCGATCGTGACTTGTTTCCGGGCGCATTCGTGGAATCGTGGCCCGGTAACCAGAAAACAAACGGATATAAGACAATCGCAGATCGATGTCACCTATTTGATGCGGTCTCGCCTCGCCGCCGCGGCCGATGTCGAAGCACTGTGGTACACACGAACACACATAGGGTGCGTTCCACTTATCGCTCGCAATGCTCGTGGAATCATTTCATCCTTGTTGTTTGTCAAATGTTAAACAAGGACGAAATGATGCTCGCGAGCGTTGTGAGCGATAAGTGGAACGCAGCCATACACACACATTCTGCGTTCCTACATGTAAAAAATGGCCTGCTCTGATATATTTTAATTGGTTTAGTATGCTAAAGTATTGTAATAATCAAGATTTGTGGACTGTTGATGAAAATAGAATTAAAACTTCCAAAAAATTTTCAACTGCGTCTTTTTTTTAATTTTCAAAATTTTGCTCTTAGTAAAATTTTCAAAAAAAAGTTGGAGATGAGAGCTCCAGAAGATGAGCTCCGATCAAGTTGAAATTTTACAAATATTAGTTTTAGACATATTCGCATCTTTTCCGCCTAGTAGCGTTATAAAATTCCAAAAATTTTTTTTTCGCTCCACCCTACTGTTAATCCTAGTCTTATATCTAAAGATGTACATATTATTCGAAAGGACAATCCATCTCGACTAGTTAAACGTGCCAAGTAGGGTATAAGGGGGCTAACTGACTCGGGTGCTCTGAGGGGGGGGTGCGGGGCGGGGGGGACTCGAGCGGCGAGCGGGTCTGTTGTTTATGCTCCCGATGGGGGGGGGGGGGATGGTCACCGTTTGGCCGCGGTGATAAACATATCGGTGTCAAAGGGGGTGCCGCCGAGGGGGGGGGGGGAATGGCCACCGTTCGGCCGAGGGGGTCCGGGAGGGGGGGGGTCACCGTTCGACCAAGGGGGTCCGTGAGGGGGGGGGTTCGCGTTTTCGGCGCGGAGTATTACAAAGGCTATTACGGGCGCCGTTCGGCTGCTGGAATTTTATCGGTGAATGTAAACAAAATAGGGAGTCAGTTGCGAGACACATATCTGCAATGATCCCACGCTTCTAGAACTTGCGAGCCGCTATTCGGTTACGGCGTTCACGTTTTCGACGCGCCGATGGTCCGACGACTGTTTAAAGATAAAATGGCCGAGGTAAACAATTGATAAAATTTGTCTCCGATGACGATTCAACCGTTGCGGAGTCCTTTTCATGTTTATTTCTAGGAAGAGCCGCTGCCGATTACGATTTAACCGTCGCGGTGGAGAATATTCGGTTATGGCGCGGCATATCACAAAAAACGAGCGCCGATGTCCGGCTGCTGGAATGTATAAACAAAATATGTCCAACGGTAATTATACAAACGCATAGCATCCATTGTCGCCAAGATGATTATAAATCCACATCTTGCGGATCAGTCTTCGGCTAGCTTTCGCAACGCGAACGTTTTAGACTCGAGAGAAAAAGTTTTTTGTGTCAAGTGGGTGGTAATATAAAGAAAAAAGTTTTTTTCGTAACAGTGAGTATGAAAAAAAAGAAATATGGAGGTAGACAATAATTTCGACGAGGATCGCGCGTTAACGGACGACAGTGATTACGTCAGCGATGAAGACAACGATCACAAAGAAGTCGTCGATAAAATAGTGACGCGTTCGGAAATCATGGCACTGAACTTACGTACGAAACAGTGCGTGATATATTTTTATTACTCAACGGGTGGTGCACTTGCACTATGTGCTTCATGCATGATTGCTCTATCGGACCTTGATATCGGGCACATGTACGCTGTCCGAAAACACTTCGTTGACTTACGCGTTACGGAGCATTTCCGCGCCTGCTCAAAGTGTAATGATGTATTGTACATGACATTCCCATGTAATATATGCCCGATTTGCACACAATAAGAAAACATTATCGCGGCTCTTAGAAGAACATGCTCGGGGGCTGAAGTTCTTTTGTGTCAAGTGGACGGTATAAAGAAAACATTTTTTTCAAAAACAGTGAACAAAAAATGGAAATGGACAATAATTTCGAGGCAATAATGGATGCAGATTCATCCGACGAGGATCGTCCGATGTCGCCGGACAGCAATTATAACAGTGACGAAGACGGCAACCGTAAACAAGTTGTCAAGAAAACAGTGTCACGTCCCGAATTTTTAGCGTTAGATGGACGTACGAAGTGTTGCGCCATTTATTTTTATTATGTATACGGTTCGTATAACCTATGTGCTTCGTGTATGATCGCTTCACCAGACACTGGTGAGCACATATGTACTTTCCGAAAACACGTAACCGAGCTGTACGACGTAATAAGAGGTCGATTTTGCGGAAATTGCAATACTCCATTGTAAATAATGCCGTGCAACATGTGTCCGATTTGCATGAAGTGAAGAAAAAAAAAAAACATTATCGCGAGTGGGACATTAACGTGCGCAACATGGTGTGGATAACTGAAGAAGAGAACTCTGTAGAGTCTCCAAAATCTGATGAGGATGTAATAAACGATGTCGTCAATGTTCTGCGTGAAGAAGATCGAGGAGTGAAATTGACGGATGTGATATCACCGGTGCAGTTTCTTCGCGATCGCGAACTAGGTATACGCGGAACCGGTCGACGCATCGTTAGACAAGGAGTCGTTATCGATTACAATAATTTTCCTTATGAATGGAATTCTAACGCGAGACGGAAATTGTATCGGCGGCTGTGGGATGAGGTAAAAGAACGTAAAGCTAGTGATGATTCTGGACTTTTCGTTAAACGTGACTTTGATTCGGAGTATCAGGAGTATCGCTATTGGGCGACTGAAGTTATTACTGAGATGCACTTGCTCAGTAAGACTATGCTCATTCAAATTCGCACAGGCATTGGGAAGTGCGTCGAATTGGTGGTGATGGACAACCTGAACACACAAAGTACAATTTTACGTATCTGTAATAAGATAATAGGTCCCAATCATGAATTGATTCAAAGAACTCTTGACCGTGAACTTAAGAATTTTGATGATCGGCCATTTGGTGTCCCCTTCTACAGTCTTTATAATCTTATGTTTAAACATTATTCCGTTCTGTATTTCATTCGACGTTGTCCAGCGTGTGATCGAGTCACGTGCAAGTGCCCCATCGAAGAATGTGACGTGATCTAAAAAATAGTGTGAAAAAGACAATATTAAAAAAAACATGGAACATCCCGATGAAACGGAACGCGACCTGCTGGAACGATCCAACCAAATCGCTACTTTGGGCGAATATTTTGCATGGGCACAGCGATGCGAGGAATTTATTGAGCAGCTCGAAGAAGGCTGTCGTTCCAAACGTCCGCGTCTCTCAATCGGAAACAGACAATCTTTAGTGGCGAGAATCGCGCGACTCGAAGGTGCGAAGACTCTATTACAGAGACGGTTCGTACATATCGGTGGTGAGTACGCGGCGGGCACTAGTAGTGACGATAACGCGAAAAGTCTCGTTTGGCGAGAGATCGATACCGCGTTCGAAAAACGTGTATTGACCGGTGCGGTGATAAATACCAATCACATCGAACCGCGACAATTTCTCGAAGATGCTACAGACATCGTGCTCGATCATGTGTGGAACGTCATGCAAAGACACGCAAGTGTAAAGATAAACACTGTGTTCAACGGTGAGTTCGTGACGGGTATCAAACGTGCGAACAAAAGTGTCAACACGAGAAACTGCGAACTCTTTCGTTCGTCCGATCGGTCCGATCTGCGCGAGTGGTACGAGCGACACGTTATCGAGCCTACTTTATCGTCCCTCGAAGAGTTTCAGGAACGCGACAGCGGGTGGGCGTTGTCGCGTATACTCAATTTGACAGTGAACGTAAACAAGTACAATCCTATGCGCGCGGGATGTTACCTGAAATTACCGCGAGAAATTATGTTGAAGAAAGCGGTGATCAATGTGCAATCTATGGACAATGCGTGCTTCGCGTGGTCAGTGGTGGCTGCTCTACATCCAGCCGAAAGAAATTCAGAACGGGAATCCTCGTACCCTCATTACGCAACAGTATTAAATTTACAAGACATTGAGTTTCCAATGACTTTGAAACAAATTAAACGGTTCGAACGACTCAACGACATCTCGATAAACGTATATACTGTCGAGGGAGAGAAGACGCCAAACGTTCTTCCGATACAGCTCACTGACCGGAAGATGGACAAACACGTAAATCTGCTGTACGTGCAGGACCCGCGAGACGACAACGTGGGACATTTCGCGTGGATAAAAAATCTATCCCGCCTCTTGAGCTCGCAATTGAGCATCCACCATAGTCGGAAATACTTTTGCGATCGGTGAGTACCTATACTCCTTTTAATAAAATTATAAAATATATTATTTTTTAATATAAAAAAAATTTACAAAAATTGTGTTTTTCTTTTTTGCAGATGTTTACACTATTTCTACACGAGCGAGAAATTGGAAGCCCACACCGTCGACTGCCGAGAGATAAACAACTGTGCAATCCGACTACCGAGCGAGGACGACAAGTGGTTGAGTTTCAAGAATCACAGCAGGAAGGAACGACTTCCATATGTCGTGTACGCCGACCTGGAATGTACCCTCGAGAAGACGGAAGCGGATTCGACAACGCCCACGTTCAGGTTTCAACGTCATCGGGTATTTAGCATAGGATACTACGTGCGGTGCTCGTACGACGACTCGTTATCAATGTATCGGTTTCGTCGCGATAAGGATTGCGTCGCGTGGTTCGCCGAGGAACTAAGACGTTTAGCACACGGCGTAAAGGCTATCCTGTCCGATAACGTACCCATGGCGGATTTCACGCGAGACGAGTGGGAAAAGTTTAACAGCGCAACGCACTGTCACGTGTGCGAAAAACCGTTCGAGCCAGACGACGTGCGAGTACGCGATCATTGTCACTTGACCGGTCGATACAGAGGTCCCGCGCATTCCAACTGTAATCTAAATTATAAAGATTCGCATTGCATTCCAATAATTTTTCACAATCTATCGGGCTATGACGCACATTTTATTATCGCGGAGATAGCTACAGCGTACGAAGGACACGTAGACTTACTTCCAATCACGAAAGAAAAATACATCTCGTTCACTAAACACGTAAAAGATACCGCCGATAGATCAGATTCGCGAAGCGACATGAAATTAAGATTCATCGACTCGTACAAGTTTCTGAGTAGCAGCCTCGATAAATTGGCATCCTTCCTCGATAAGGATAAATTGAAAATTATACGTTCCAAATTTTCCGCGTTATCCGACGACGATTTTGATCTTTTGACCCGAAAGGGTGTCTTTCCGTACGAATACGTGGACAGCATCGAAAAGTTGGAGGACACGTGTTTACCATCGCGCGACTCATTTTACAGTTCCTTGACCGGTGACACCGTATCCGAGAGCGATTACGAGCACGCCGCGAACGTCTGGCGACGGTTCTCCGTTCGAACCTTGGGCGAGTACAGCGATTTATATCTCAAAACTGATGTCTTGTTATTGGCCGACGTTTTTGAAAATTTCCGCGACAGTTGTATCGCGAGTTACGGACTCGATCCGACATATTATTACACTCTACCGGGTTTTACGTGGGACGCTATGTTGAAGTATACGCGTATCAATTTCGAACTGCTCACCGACATTGACATGATTATGTTCATCGAACGCGGTATACGCGGTGGCCTGAGTCAATGTTCCGGCAGATACGCGCAGGCCAATAACAAGTACATGCAGTCGTACGATCAATCGAAACCGTCGTCGTACCTGATGTACTTCGATGTAAACAATTTGTACGGCTGGGCGATGTGTCAGCCACTGCCCTACGCAGATTTTCGATGGGTCGAAGACGTCTCGAATTTCGAGTTCAGCGCGATCGCTTTGGATTCGCCCACGGGTTACATTCTCGAAGTCGATCTAGAGTATCCGCAGAATAAACACGACGCGCACGTCGACCTACCGTTCTGCCCTACGCGCGATAAGCCGCCCGGCAAACGGCAGGACAAACTTCTCGCCACGCTGTACGATAAGAAGCGTTACGTCATACACTACCGCAACCTACAGCAGTGCACGCACCACGGCCTTCGCGTCACAAAGATACATCGCGTATTGCAATTCGCTCAATCTCCATGGCTTCGCGCTTACATCGAACTCAATACAAAATTTAGAACACAGGCAAAAAACGATTTCGAGAAAAATTTGTATAAATTGATGAACAACGCGGTTTTCGGGAAACAATGGAGAACGTTCGAAATCACGTCGACGTAAAATTATTAACAAAGTGGAACGGTAGATACGGCGCGGAGGCACTGATCTCGAAACCGAACTTTCACAGCAGGAGCGTTTTTTCGGAAAATCTGATAGCCGTTGAACTGCGAAAACTCGAAGTTAAATTTGACAAACCTATTTACGTTGGCATGTGCATTCTCGACGTATCGAAAGTCTGTTTGTACGAATTTCATCACGAGTACATGTCTCCCCTGTACGGCGACATGTGTAGAATTATGTACACCGATACGGACAGTCTGATATATCACGTAGTGTGCGAGGATGTGTATGAGAACGTGAAACGCGATATCGCTAGATTCGACACGAGCGATTACGCGATCGACAACGCGTACGGTATAAAGCTCGCGAACAAGAAGGTGCCGGGCTTGATGAAGGACGAGAATAACGGCGCGATCATGACCGAATTCGTCGGACTCAGGGCGAAGATGTATGCGTTGAGAGTGGATGGTAAAAAAGAATGTAAAAAAGCGAAAGGTGTGAAGAGCAACGTCGTAGCGCGTACTATAACGTTCGAGGATTACACGAGGTGTTTGAACGATGAGATCGAAATGACGCGGCAGCAGGCTTGCATAAGGTCCGACCTACACCAGGTGTACACCGTGTCCGAAACAAAAATCGCTCTGTGTCCGTACGACGATAAGCGATACATTATACCCGATTCGACCGATACGTTACCGTGGGGACATTACCGAATACCTTTGTAACGTATGTATGTATGTATGTGTAATAGTATAACGTATGTATGTCGTATATGTATGTATGTAACGTAATATATATATATATATATATATATATATATATATATATATAATGTAGTAGTAGTATAACGTATGTATGTAGTATAACGTAACGTATTGTGCGTATATTATATTACAGTATTAATAAAGGAAAGGATATTAATAAAGATATTGCACATGTATGTATTTCATATTTTTTACGTACTTTATGTGTATTTCATATTTAAAACACTTTACATGTATTACATATCGCATATTTTTATGTTATGAATAAAATACAGTTTGCACAAATTAAATAACATTGTCCTTGGATATCCATGAATTGTGCGATCCATCGAATCCCAGCCACTTAACGTAAACCTCGTCGCCCCTCCTGCGCAGTACTTTCTCCACGAGATACACGTCCGGATAAGTCGCGCGATGCAACTCGTGCTCGTAGAACGCCCCAGCGACGGATTTTCCACGATAGTCCTCGAGTAGATAGGTTACGGGATTGGTACGCTGTACTTTAGCGATCTTAAACACCTCGGTGGTCCAATTCGGCGTGTAACCCTTCTCGAAAATTGTTTTGTACTTGCTAACGCGCACCGAGTCGCCCGCTTTGAATTTTGCCGGACCCGCGATTTTTATCGCGCTGTATACGGTAGCCAAGAGTCTTTCGGCGATCGCGGGGGTAACGTCGACGGGTCGCATGCCGATCGTTCGATGCTTGCGCGCGTTGTAATCCGACACGAGTCGCGGCAAGGCGTCGACCCACTTGTAATTTCCGTTGAGCGTAAACATCTTCCACATGTCGTTCTTGAGCGTGCGATTGAATCGCTCGACGACCGACGCCTTCATCACCGAATACGTGGAATAATGATTGACGCCATGTTTTCTCACGATACGTTGCACATCGGTGTTGTAAAATTCCTTCCCCATATCGGTTTGTAGGTTACTAGAGCACCTCCCGCTGCGTCGAATGATCTCAGCGATAGCGTCAGCTGTCTCGCTGCCGCCTTTACCCTTGAGCGGCACGGCCCACGCGTACTTGCTCAACACATCGATGACGGTAAGTATGTAGTGGTAGCCTCCGTTGAAACGTGAGTACGGACGCATCTCGACGATATCAGCTTGCCACAGGTCGTCGTACCCTCGCACTATGACGTGTCTGCGAGGAAAATTTCTTCTCGCCGGAGCGTGCAGTTCGTCCACCAACCGCCGCTTTTCGATATTTTTACGTACATCGGATTTTAACGGTCTCATGTTTCGTTGTCGCCGTTTCTGCTTCTAGTGCATCGTTCGTAGCAGTTTCTGAACAGTTCATAACCGCTTCTGAACAGTTCGTAACCGCTTCTGAGCCATTCGTGAACCGTTCGACAGTAGTCCGACAGCCGTTCACTCATCGTCGTCGTCGTCGTCGTCGACGTTCTTTAGCCGTTTGAAGCCTTTCCTGTCTCCGCGTAGTTCGCAGCTGTTTCTAAACCGCTCGTAATTGTTTCTGAGCTGTTTTTGAACCGTTCGACAACCGTCCGACAACCGTTCTTGAACCGTAAGACAGCCGTCCGACAATCAGGGTTGGCAAAAAACATGTTTTTTTTATTTTAAACAAAAAACATTGTTTTTTTTGTTTAAAACAATGTTTTATGTTTTATTTGTGTTTTAAACTAAGGTATAAAAAAAACATGTTTTAAACAAAAAAAAACATGTTTTAAACAAGCAAAAAAAACACTTGATAGCTTTGATCTATGCAAGAAGATTTAAAATAAAATATGTGCGGAGCATCCATAAGTAATAATGTCAGGCATTTAAATTTTTCGCTAGCGTAGCATTAAACTGTAAATATATAAATAACATTGCTAAAATTTAAAAAATTAAAAACGCTAACGGCGGCGGCTGTGAGAAATAAGGCGCGCCGTTAAGCCCGGTCTACATAGGCCACAGTTCGCAAAACGCAAGGTCTACATGTCAATCTAACCTCTCTGTGTATAGAAGGATTAGGAATAATGAACGGAACAAAGGGAGACAAAGACGGAGAGTTCACTTTTATAGGAGGGAGAGGTGAATCGGTAATAGATTATATAATTGGAAACTAGGAAATTTGGGAGAAAACTGAGGAAATAAGGATTGGAGATGCTATTGATTCTGATCACCAGCCCGTAATATTGAAGGTAAAAGGAACTGGTGAGAGAAGAGAAGGGGAGAAAAGAGTAAAGAGAATAATGAATTGGTCAAAGAAGGAACGGAAAATTACAAGGAGAGAATGAAAGAGGCAAGAATAGAGGGTGCGAACATAGAAGAAATATTGGAAGGAATAAAGAACGCAGTAAAACAGGCTGCTGTTTGGAAAGAAATAAGAGAAGACCAGAGATCAAAGAAAAAAAGCAAATGGTGGGATAGTGAATGTGTAAGACTAAGGAGAGAAGCACGAGAGAAACTAGTTAAATGGAGAAAGGGAGAAGTAGATAAAAAGAGGTACATTCTAAAGAAAAAAGAATATGAGGAGAAAATAAAAGAGAAGAAAGAGATAGAAAGGGAGAGAGTTATAAAAGAGGCGAGAGAAGCAACTAGCGAGAAGGAAGTATGGAGATTTATAAACAGAGAAAGGAAGGGTAGAAAAGATGTTTGCGAAGAAATAACGGAGGAGCAATGGAATAAACACTTCATGGAGCTATTGGAAGGAGTAACTGTGAAACCGCGTGAAAAAGACAGGAAGGGAGAAGAAAGAATGGGTAGCAAAGAGGAGCAGGAAGGAATAAGAAGAGAGGAAGTGGAAGAAGTAATTAAAGAAATGAAAGAAAAAAAAAGCAGCAGGTACGGATGGATTGCTAAATGAGGTATGGATATATGGAGGAGAGAGATTGAAGGAAAAAATATGGGAGGTATGTGATACAGCGTGGAGGACAGGAGAAATAGCAGAAGACTGGAAAGAAGGTATAATAGTACCAATAGTAAAGAAAGGAGAAGGAAAAGAAGCACAAGATTACAGAGGGGTGACATTAATGAACACAAGCTACAAAATATACGCGGCAATTTTGGCGAAAAGATTGGAGAAGGAGGCGGAAGAAAGAAGAATATTACTAGAAACACAGGCAGGGTTCAGGAAAGGAAGGGGTACAATGGAGAATATATACGCACTGAATTATGTAATTGGAAGGGCTGTTAGCAAAAAAAGAGGGAAGCTAGTGGCAGCATTTATTGATCTGAAAGCAGCATTCAACTCCGTGAACAGAGAAAAAATTTGGGAGGTACTGAAAAGAGAAGGGATTAGTGAACAGCTGAGAACTAGGATAGAAGATCTGTACGAAGAGACAAGAAGCGTGGTAAGAGTGAAAGGAGAAAAGGGATCATGCTTCTGGACGGTCAAAGGAGTCAGACAGGGATGCCCGCTGAGCGCTATGCTCTTCATACTACTGCTGGCAGACTTAGAGGAAACAATGAGGATGGGGCAAGATGGAAGCGTGGTAGTAGGGAGAATAAAATTTTGGACGTTAGCATACGCAAACGATATAGTAGCTATAGCAGAGGATGAAGAGGAGATAAAGAGGATGATGAAAAGACTGGAGAAATATTTCGACAGAAAAAAGCTGAGAGTGAATGTAGGGAAAACAAAAGTAATGAGATTCAGAAAGGGAGGAAGTAAAATGAAGAAAATGGAATGGAAATGGAAGGGAGAAGAAATAGAGGAGGTAAAGGAAGTCTGCTATCTAGGCTACACATTCCAAAAGAACGGCGGACAGGAGGCGCATATAAACGAAAGAGTAAGGAAAGCTACCATGGCAATGAAACAGGTTTGGGGAATAGGAAAAAGGTTATTTGGAGGAGACTGGATAAGAAGAATTAAGTTATACGAATTAAGTTATTCGCTGGTAGCAAGCATAGCTTTATATGGAGCAGAAGTGTGGGGATGGAAAGAGAGAGAAAATAGAAAGAATGCACGAAAGGTATATAAGGTGGACATTGGGCCTAGACTGGAGCACACCCGGATACATGATAAGGGAGGAAACCAAGAGGGACAGAATGAGAGTAAGTGCTGGTAAAAGGGCGATGAAATACGAGGAAAAACTGGAAAGGGGAGAGGGAAATGAGATTGCAAGAGAATGCTGGAAAGAAATAAAAGGGAATGTCAGGAAGGAAAAGGCAAATTGGGAAGAAGAGAGAAGGAGCTTCTATGAAAAAAGAGGATACGCAACTGAGGAGATAGAAAGGAAAAGAGGAAATGGCTGGGGCAGTATAGAGGAGATAACAAGAAGAGACAAAGACATTCAGAGTCAAGAGAGAGATGAAAGAGTCAGAGAGTCTAGATATAACAGGTGGTACAGGGAGATAGCAGAAATCAGAAGGCCAGAATACCTAGAGAAAAAAGGGAAAGAGAAGTCCATGATCAGGATAGCGAGATTTAGGCTAGGTAATGAGATGAGAGGTGGAAGATATTGGGAACCAATAGAGAAAAGAAGCTGTAGAATATGTGGTGCAGAACCAGAGACATGGGAGCATGTGTTAGAGCGGTGCACAAGAGGAGAGGAGGAGGAGGAGAAGCCAGAAGGAATTGGCGAGAAGATCATAAGGATACTGAATAGTAAAGGAGAGGGAGAGAAATGGATGGCAGAGCTGGAGAGAAGAAGAAGGCAGGCTAATACAGCGGCAAGTTAGTCAGAAAGATTAGAGAATAATACAGATGATTTTTGTTGAGAAGGATAAGCGGAAGGTATTGGATTCAAAGAGAATGGAAGAGAGCGGATTGAGGGTGAAAATGGACGAGGACAAGTCGGTGGAAACGAGGGTAAGAGAGAGGAGAAAGAAAGGAGAAAAGAGAGGAGAGGAGAGGAAAGCGGGAGGCCAAAGAGGACCACGGAAGAAGAAAGAGCGAAAAGGATGGAGGAGAATCTCCTTATGGATACGGACGAGGACGAAGCAGATAGGAAGAAAAAAGAATAGGAGAAATTTAGGATGGAAAGGAGAGATGAAAGGAGATAAAGAGAGAAGCATTAAGAGAGAGAAAGGGGAGAAGGAGGTAAGATTGTAAGAATGTAAGAATAATCTTTAATGCAGTTATTTGCAGAGTGAACGTAGAATAAGAAAGAAGGAAGGCATCGAACAAGAGGAGGAAGAGAGCCGGAAAGAAAAGGGAAGAGCAGCGACAGAAAGGAGGAAGTCAGAGGAGTGCGGAATTAAAGGAAGCTGAAAGAGATGACCAGAAGGGTGCCGGATGGAAGACGAAGAGAAGGGAAATGAGATGTGAGGTCGCTCAATGACCAGGTCGGGGAAAGAAGAAATAAGAAAAATTATATTATAGATATAAAATGTATATGATTAATGATTGAATGTATAATGTATATGATTTTATTTGTATAGCAGAATTTGTAAAGGTTTTTGGGAACGTTTTTACTGAAAAAAACGCCTTTCCAACCCCGGAAGGGGAGTGAAATAAAGATTAATTGATTGATATATATCTTTATATTTATATGCTACACAAATAATATAGATAAAAAACTAAATAAAAGTTTAGTTTTTGTTTTTTTGCAATTTTTTCTAAATAATCACATGTTTTTAATTGCAGTGTTTTAAACAGTTTTAAACAGTAGTTTAAAACTGTTTAAAACAAAAATGTTTAAAACAGTGTCCACTGTTTTAAATCAGTTTTAATCAGACAGTTTTAAACAAATTGTTTAAAACATGCCAACCCTGCCGACAATCGTTCTCGAATCGTTCGTTGCTGTTCGTAGCTGTCGTTAATCAACCGTTGCCTCTCTTCACTCGTCGCCTTTCGATAGTCTTTTCTGCTGAATCGTTTATCCATTGATGTTCGTTGTCGCGTCTGATTCAACGGTAGTCGAATGGCGAAGCTCGTTTACCGCAGCCTGTAACGCTCGCACGTCCTTCTCGAACGCGGTAAGCTTCTCGTCTGACTCTTTCCGTTGATCCGTCAAACTTTTAACGCACCGATCCACGTATAGTTTGTTAACCGCGTCGCCGTCAGTCTCAGGTTGCGCTACGCGACGAATCTTGCGCGACCTTGCGTCAAAGTCCGTAGCGGTGCGACACAGAGCTTTTTCGCGCACGAAATTTCTCAGTAAACCGCTCCACTGATGGTACGAAATGGAGTTTGTCGCGTCTCCGTTGTGCTCGAACAATCCAAATTTGTTGATCGGCATTTCGACGCTGACTGAACGGATCGCCGTTGCACCGCTACGGACTTTGACGCAAGGTCGCGCAAGATTCGTCGCGTAGCGCAACCTGAGACTGACGGCGACGCGGTTAACAAACTATACGTGGATCGGTGCGTTAAAAGTTTGACGGATCAACGGAAAGAGTCAGACGAGAAGCTTACCGCGTTCGAGAAGGACGTGCGAGCGTTACAGGCTGCGGTAAACGAGCTTCGCCATTCGACTACCGTTGAATCAGACGCGACAACGAACATCAATGGATAAACGATTCAGCAGAAAAGACTATCGAAAGGCGACGAGTGAAGAGAGGCAACGGTTGATTAACGACAGCTACGAACAGCAACGAACGATTCGAGAACGATTGTCGGACGGCTGTCTTACGGTTCAAGAACGGTTGTCGGACGGTTGTCGAACGGTTCAAAAACAGCTCAGAAACGATTACGAGCGGTTTAGAAACAGCTGCGAACTACGCGGAGACAGGAAAGGCTTCAAACGGCTAAAGAACGTCGACGACGACGACGACGACGATGAGTGAACGGCTGTCGGACTACTGTCGAACGGTTCACGAATGGCTCAGAAGCGGTTACGAACTGTTCAGAAGCGGTTATGAACTGTTCAGAAACTGCTACGAACGATGCACTAGAAGCAGAAAACGGCGACAACGAAACATGAGACCGTTAAAATCCGATGTACGTAAAAATATCGAAAAGCGGCGGTTGGTGGACGAACTGCACGCTCCGGCGAGAAGAAATTTTTCTCGCAGACACGTCATAGTGCGAGGGTACGACGACCTGTGGCAAGCTGATATCGTCGAGATGCGTCCGTACTCACGTTTCAACGGAGGCTACCACTACATACTTACCGTCATCGATGTGTTGAGCAAGTACGCGTGGGCCGTGCCGCTCAAGGGTAAAGGCGGCAGCGAGACAGCTGACGCTATCGCTGAGATCATTCGACGCAGCGGGAGGTGCCCTAGTAACCTACAAACCGATATGGGGAAGGAATTTTACAACACCGATGTGCAACGTATCGTGAGAAAACATGGCGTCAATCATTATTCCACGTATTCGGTGATGAAGGCGTCGGTCGTCGAGCGATTCAATCGCACGCTCAAGAACGACATGTGGAAGATGTTTACGCTCAACGGAAATTACAAGTGGGTCGACGCCTTGCCGCGACTCGTGTCGGATTACAACGCGCGCAAGCATCGAACGATCGGCATGCGACCCGTCGACGTTACCCCCGCGATCGCCGAAAGACTCTTGGCTACCGTATACAGCGCGATAAAAATCGCGGGTCCGGCAAAATTCAAAGCGGGCGACTCGGTGCGCGTTAGCAAGTACAAAACAATTTTCGAGAAGGGTTACACGCCGAATTGGACCACCGAGGTGTTTAAGATCGCTAAAGTACAGCGTACCAATCCCGTAACCTATCTACTCGAGGACTATCGTGGAAAATCCGTCGCTGGGGCGTTCTACGAGCACGAGTTGCATCGCGCGACTTATCCGGACGTGTATCTCGTGGAGAAAGTACTGCGCAGGAGGGGCGACGAGGTTTACGTTAAGTGGCTGGGATTCGATGGATCGCACAATTCATGGATATCCAAGGACAATGTTATTTAATTTGTGCAAACTGTATTTTATTCATAACATAAAAATATGCAGTAGGTAAACTAGGCGGGTTCTAACCCAGGAGCTCCGAGGGGGGGTGAGGGGCGAGGGGGGTAACGCGGGCGGGGGGGGGTCCCCCGGCCGGGGGGGGTGTCCGCGGGGCAAGGGGGGGTGTCCAAGGGGGGGGGGTGAGGGGCGAGGGGGGTCCCCTGACGGGGGGGTGTCCGCGGGTGAGAGGGGGGGGGGTACCGCGTTTCCGGGCGCGCCGCGGGGGAGGGGAAGGGGGTACCGCGTTTCCGGTCGCGCCGCGGGGAGGGGGAGGGGGGTCCCGCGTTTCCGGTCGCGCCGCGGGTTGAGGGGGAGAAGGGTACCACGTTTCCGGTCGCGCCGCGGGGTGAGGGGGCCGCCTTCTCGGGCGCCACGGGGGAGGGGTCCGCGGGGTGAGGGGGTCGCGTGCAACGGCCGCGTCGGTCCGCGTAACGTCACACGGCGCGCTCCCGCTCGCGTTCTCGCTCCCGTCCCCCCCGTTCGCGCGGTTCCCCGTTCGCGCGATCTCTCGCCATTCCTCTTCGTAGTACGTCTTCATGTTCTCTCTCTCTTTCTCTCTTATCTTTTTCTCCTACTCACCTTCTTACCTGTGCGTCATCCGTTCACGTCTTGTCTCGGCTATTTCTCTCGGGTGTCCTCTTCACGTTCGCCATCTCGCTCCCACCCATTATAGTTATAATATCATTTTTTAAAAATATTATTTAAGTGACTTATTGGAAATAAGAGGAAGAATATTTAATAATTAGCTATGAGACAGAGTCATTTATATGAGAAAACGTTTAATGATTGCGCGACGAGTGCGGCACGCGCATTCTTATCTAGAGTAATTAGAATTACCGCTCTGTAATTCTAAACCGCTGACGGTGGACAAGGGAACGGTAGACAGAAGGAAAGATAAATAATTTTAGATACTGTGATATAGGTATACATTTATTTCTCATTTTACCAAATTTCCGGCTCGTAGATACGCATTCCGAACAAAATTTGTAAGTCGAATATGTCTTCCACACCGCTCTGCTCCCATATTAGCTCGTTGGCTTCACGATCAATCGATCTGAAATAGCGAGTCCACATTTGATGCGCCAAATTCAAGAAGCCATTGATTCTCACTACATCACGATGTATCTGTCGCTGAAATCAGATTACATAAAAATAAAAAAATGTTAAAAGTATAAAGATATGAAGTATACATACCTGGCCGCGAAGAATTCGAATTCTCACCATGTCTGTAACGCGTATCTCAACGACGGGTATGTTATCAACCCATACTATCTGTAAAAGTTATATACCATTTAATATTTACAAATTTACACTTTAATCGCGAATCGTTATACATACCCCAGTCGCCGGATGAGATATTTCAATCACATCTTCAATATAAGCCATTATAGCAGTTATATAACAAAATGTATGTAATAAGCCGTATGCAAAGAGAGACTGTGTGCTCTGACCCGAGGCAGAGCTCAATTTATAAGGATCGAAAAAATGAAGAGAGAGGGTTGTACGTGATTTATCTGCGACATATTATATTGTAAAAAACTAGCTGTCATGAAAAATAATCTTCTACTTACCTTTGCATCTTGCAATCGCAGGTGGAGACTCTGAACCGCTATCGAATACAATGAGGAGCGAGGATGTGCATGAATCATCTCAGGTATATTATATTATATGAAAATGATACCTTTTTCAAGAACATATGTGTCTCGCGATGATTTCATCAAACACATGCAAAATTGCAAATTTTGCAATTTCGTATAAATCAATGGCGAGTTATTGTTTTCAAGAACATACGTGTCTCGCGATGATTTCATCGAACACGTGCAAAACTGCAAATCTTGCATTTTTCTGGTCGATGTACGGTTGCCGCATTGATACAGATCAAATCGCCGAAAGTCAAAGACGCGATATCGGTTTCAAGAACATACGTGTCTCGCGATGATTTCATCGAACACGTGCAAAACTGCAAATCTTGCATTTTTCTGTTTGATGTACAGCTGCTGCAGTTATACAGATCAATTCATCATAAGTCAATAGCGCGTTATTGTTTTCAAGAACATGTCACGACGTGTCTCGCGATGATTTCATCGACACACGTGCAAAACTGCAAATCTTGCATTTTTCTGTTCGATGTACGGCTGCTGAGATCATGGTGAAATTTGATATGACAAAAAAGCAAACGATGCATCATTGAGGTATAAAATGGATAATCTGAGGGAATACGCTCAGTAGTCGAGGACTGGAAGTCGCGAGTACCAAAAATTGTGTTGGAAAGAGGATCGTGCAATAACATGGAGCAAGAGTTGTTGGAGCAATCCACCCTTTTAAATTCGCGGGAAGACTTTACCGCATGGGAGCAACGATGCGACGAGTTTATCGAATCGTTGGAAGAACAAAGCCGAATTAAACGGCCACGATTATCCATCGGTCTTAGACAGTCGTTGGTCGCTTGTATCGCACGACTCGAAGGTTTGAAAGACTCGGTACGTCAACGTTTCGTGCATGTGGGTGCCGGATACGGTGCGAGTGAGACAGAACTCAGATGGCGTGAGATAGATACGGCTTTTGAAAGCCGTATACTGACTGGTGCGGTAATAAATTCCAAACACATCGAACCTCATCAATTTCTCGAAGATGCGGGGGACATTGTACTCGATCGTGTGCGGAACGTCATGCAACGGCATGACAATGTAAAAATAAACACAGTGTTTAACGGTGAATTTGTGGCTGGTGACAAACGCGCGAATAAAAGTATCGCTACCAGAAACTGTGAACTCTTTCGTGAGTCCGATCTGCACGAGTGGTACAAGCGACATGTTATCGAGCCTACCCTAGCATCGCTGGAGGAATTCCAGGAACGTGATAGCGGGTGGGCGTTGTCGCGTATACTTAATTTAACGGTAAATGTGAACAAGTACAATCCATTGCACGCGGGGTGTTTTGTGGAAATACCGCGAGAAATTAAAATGAAGAAGGCGGTGATAAACGTGCGATCCAAGGACAATGCATGTTTCGCATGGTCAGTGGTGGCTGCTCTGCATCCAGCCGAAAGACATGCAGATCGGGAAACATCGTATCCACATTACACGTCGGTGCTAAATCTCCAAGATATTGAGTTTCCAATGACGTTGGATCAAATTAAAAAATTTGAAAATCACAACAACATCTCCATCAACGTCTACAGCTTCGAGAAAAACAAGAAACTTACTATCCTGCCAATACGGCTCACCGACAGAAAGATGGACAGACATGTAAATCTGCTGTACGTGGATAACGACAACGTGGGGCATTTTGCATGCGTCAAGAACCTATCCCGCCTCCTGAGCTCGCAATTGAGCAAGAAAAAAAAACAAAAAATACTTTTGCGATCGGTGAGTATACATCTTAATAAATAATAAAAATAATTTTTACGTGAAAGGTATATATAAAATTTCATTATTTACAGATGTTTGCACTACTTCAGCTCCAGCGAGAAATTGGAAGCCCACACCGTCGACTGTCGGCCGACAGTCGACGGTGTGGGCTTCCAATTTCTCGCTGGAGCTGAAGTAGTGCAAACATCTGTAAATAATGAAATTTTATATATACCTTTCACGTAAAAATTATTTTTATTATTTATTAAGATGTATACTCACCGATCGCAAAAGTATTTTTTGTTTTTTTTCTTGCTCAATTGCGAGCTCAGGAGGCGGGATAGG
>JASTWL010001229.1:0-47463 GCA_035220575.1 Temnothorax rugatulus
TATATATCCGCGTATTAATGTATCATTATTCTCGGCGCAATTCTTTATCTGCATTACTTTGCGAGAAATTAACCGCGACGTATAATGAGCTTATTCAACAAATATAAAAAAATTTTAGAGTAGATTGAGCTTATATTTTAAATAACGCTTTTTATAATAAGTATTGCGTTGAATAATTCACCGAATTTGCACAAAGGGCTGAAGTTTGATGCAAATGTGAAAAAAATGAGGAAAAAACGAGGGAGTTCTATGACGACGAGAGTTTGCATTTCTTTTTTCGCCGAGTGAAGATTAAAGATCTACTCGACCCAGGCAGAGATTAAGTCCTCCGATCTCGATTCTCGCGAAAGAGGACGAAAGGGGTAAAGGGGTGCTGGGAAAATTTTCCAATAATCTTTCACCGGATAGAGATCGGTTTGGATCGACCTAAATGATCGCCGAATATCGCACGAACGGTCTAGAATTTGGAGTCTCGTCTCCTTCGAGATGAGATCGGGAAAATCGAGAGGCGGTGGATAAGGCGGCAGAAAAGGGTACGCCATTGTCACGTGGACTTCCAATTAAAGTCGGACGGACGGACAGGCGCGGCACGGCGATAGGTCAGGGCAATTCTTTGCGCGCGCAAATCCTCTCGATAGTCCTTCGTCTTTAGACGTCGGTTGACGTACACGTCACTGGTCGGACGAGTTAAGCTGGGAGAGAGAAAAAAATACTGTGGCCCGCGGGGCTAGTCGGGGGTTTATAATTGAATTCGCTTGTTGCCGCTGATGGGCAACCGATTGCTTTCGTTTAGCAAACACTAACTTTTAATTATTTCCTCCCATGTACACAGGGCGAGCGAACGAGAGCTCGCGTGCGGGCGAGAGATTGATTCGGCTAAACAGTTCGCAACAACGGATTCTACGCGGCTGTACGAGGAGACGACAAAAAATACATAAGCTCACGTACGGGATGTATCAAAAGCTGGCTATAGATATCGATGATCACAGATGACAGTAGAAGAAAATATCATTTGTTTCAATTTAGGCGCGTTAATCATTCATGAATTATAAAGTCCGAACAATGAGACAACGTTTGCTAATTAAACATCAGAATTAGAATCAAATCTCTTCAATTAATTCGAAGTAGACCTTATTAAAATATCAAGCTTTAATTTGTAGCAGACATTTTTTTCTCGCAAGCATATAATTTAATAACAGGGTAATATATTTGACACATAATAATTGATAAATTGACTACAAACTCGCAAAGAAATCTGAAATTGCTGCACAACTTTTGATACGCTCTATACGCTTGCGCATATATATAAGAGTGAAAGAGAGAGAGAGGCATAGAATAGGGAGAAAATACGGCAAGAAGAACAAGCCAAAACAACGCGCGAGAATTGTTGTCGAACCTAACTGCGCAAACATCGCCACCCGTTGATTGCTTCGATTCGCGCGGGTTTTGCACTCAGAATCGGCGACGAGGCCGCGTGGCGGTAAAAGAATTGTGTACGGAGGGCGAATTAATGCGCGGAATTGGAAAAACAGAGCGGTTTCCGCGGTCGGTGATTGCACGTGCTCGCACGCGTATGCACGAAACGATCGTTTTTCCCCGCGTTTACACCACGGTTCCATATCGCCCTTCTACGAGACCTCTCCACCAGGTTTTATAAAAATGATTGCTGCATATCGAAAAATGGATAAACTTTTCGAAAATTTTGATTCAAGCATATATACTGAAGCAACAAACGTGTGTATTGATATGTCATATCTTTGTAAACGAATCTTTTTGTGAAAAAAATTGTAATAAAATTTATTAAAAAAGCACATAGAGATTATATGCTTTGAATGTATACGTGCATTCTCTTTTTTCTTATTTGACTTTTATTTTTCGTGCCGTTCTGATGATTGCTGATTATCTTTGTAACTAATTAACTCCTATTTAATATTTTACATTGTTTGGCGTTGTGCGAAAGATAATCTAATTATCTTTCGGGATATTTTACATGCCATTGGCGACGAACAAAATCACGAGAACGATCTTCTATAAATTATTACAGATTATCCGTACAGAATTTTAAATCAAAATTCAAATAATCATAATTCAGATATTGCGCTCGGTAATAGAGTAAACGGTGCGCACATATGGCTGTGCAATTTTATAATTTATTTCTCCGGTCGGTGACTAATTAAACAGTCGAATTAGCGGTGATTACTGTAATTTTCACGACGCGGGTGATAAAGCGCCGTATGCCGCCCAATTGCGCCCCGCTATTTGCGCCCTTCCGGCTTATTATGTGAGGCGTCCCGTAATTTTCGTTCACGCTGTTAAAGCCGACATTTAAATACTATCCAATACGCGATACCACATAAAAAATGTTGATGAATTTTACGCAACGCTTCTCTCCAATGACAACCAATTAAATGCTCGAATCGCTCTCAATTCGTCCAATTTCCCGCACGATGGAATCTCGCCAACCATCGCTCCTTTTATTATCGATTAATTCGACGACGATTATTCAACAACAAAAATCTTATTGGACATTCTCATGATTCTTGAATCTTTAAAGTTAAATATGTTAGATGCAATTAAAGCGCGAGTAGATATTAAAATAATTTAATGTTTAGTCATGAAGGTAGGTCAGTGTGTGTGTATGTGTGTGTGTGTATTAAAGTGAGAAATTTGTCATCAAGATAGCTTCGTGACATTTTGCGAATGATAAAAAGAGGCTTGGTTGAAGAGTAATCTCTGCCGCTAACAGCCGCTGCATCGTTGTTTTCTGCAGAAAAAAAAGAGCTGCAGGTGGACGATGCATTCGACTGCAGGTGGACGCGCGCCGAAGCAATTAACGAGCCGAGCGTTTAGCATAGATAATCACTCGCGGGAGCCGGCGAAATGCTGTTCTGGCTCTCTCTCCGCGCGTCCGCGAGCCCCGATGCAATTATCAATCGAGAGAGCCCGATGTGCATTAACATAATCAGATCAGCCGGCCGCCGCGCCGCGCCGCTGCTGCAGCCGCGCCGTACCAAACCGATCCGCAACCCCTTCCGGACCGAAAGGCCGTTCTCGCTCGCCTTTTGGCCACCTATTTCGCCGCCGTCAGCCCCGCGCCAAATCGAACCGATCCCACCGTTTCTCTGTGCCGCATCAACGCAATTAATCCCAAATGCGGCAGTCGGCACGATGACGTGGCTGAAAACGCAGAGCTGAAAACTGCTGCGAAGGCGCCGAATGATTATCCCGGTTCACTACCAATCCAATCGCGTGCTGCTATCGCTGCGATCCGATCAACGATACCGTCTTATTCCATCATTAGGATGAATGGAACTCGATAGTTGATAGCAATAAAATCTTTTACGGTCGAACGTGATGAAGTACATATAACGGATGCGATAGCTACAAGTTAAAGAATTACTAAGCAAACTACTATTGCAATATGAAATGAAAATATTTTTGATATTGCAGCGGTGTAGATATCCACTGCCGATTCACTATATGTAATAATCATGTAAATCTAAGGAAAATAGCACTATAGTCATAAGCAGCTCGTGTATGACATAATTAAACACTAATATCGTGGATTTGCCAGAGGATTAGCTCAAATCGCAAGATGGAAAACTAACATTTGTGTTTGGTATATAGAAAAAATGCAGCAGTGACGAGTGTCTTTTTCAATAGTAATATGCAGAAATACAGCGATTTGTTAAATTGCGGTAAGAGAAAATTCTTCTCTCGTACAAATCGATATTTTGTGATGAAAAAAATTATTTGATATGTGAATAACTGGCTTGCGCAAAACTCTCTTTCGTATTCACGAATTTGTCAGTTCTTTGTAATCCAGATTAATAATCAACACGGCATAAAAAGGAGGCAGTCATGCTAATAACTACAATGTAACGCTCGCCGCGGGATAAGTAACAAACGTGGTTTACGCGAGCATCCGGAAATGGCAGTTACGATCTAATAAATCGCAGGGGATGCTCGATTAAGGTTAATGTAAAGAATAATGTACTTTATCGGCGATAACCTAAGTGCCGGCCCGTGTAATTTACAGCGCGGGCCATTAGCTCGAATGAGGGTCGATAGGATAGTAATAACCACTATATGGGCGCACTGCACGAGAGAGGACGCGCCCATAATAATGGCGAGCGGATTAATAAACACTACGAGTGGACTAAAGTCTACTGCTAAGCGAGATTTATTAATGAGTCGCGCGATCGTAGAGCCGAGTATCGATAATATTTCATATAGGTATCGCGCGCGACGCTAAAACCGATATAAATATTAACGATGATCGATAGGATTCTAAGTATTCGTGCCATTAATTACTCGCTGGCGCAGGTCCGCGTTGCGAGGTGGGCAATTAAAAGAGAGAAGGGCGCAGAGAACTCGGCTTCGCGAAGTAAATTTAGAGAAGGGCGTATCGGAGAGTATAACGTACCCGAAACGCGCCGCGGCTAATGATCCGACTAATTAAGCTTCGTTAGCCGAAGAATTTCCGGAAGAAACACGGGTCGCGCATTAACGCTTTCCCGTAAGTAATTAGTATTACGTAAACTGGCACGCGGACCACAGTTTGACAACGTCCGAGGTTCTTGGATATTTCTGGCGAGTCACCTTCGCTCGTCGCCTTCGAAAACTGCGACGGCCACAGAACGAATGGGTCTAGGGTGCTCGGCAAAGAAAAAGTATAAACTTAGTAATGTTGAGTCATCTTCGCACTATACCTATATCGTATGGTAGTTTCCAAATCGCGCCAACAACATCGTTCAAGTATGGTATATACTGACACAAATTTGATATATTACGTAGGAATAAATTAATCATTAATGTTAGCTTTATTTTTATATAAACATGGGATGGAGAGAAAAAAGATTCATGATCAGAACGTACGATTTAAAAGAGAAAATGTGAAATAAAAATCACAGGGAGTGAAGAAAAGAGAAAAGTCAGCAAGAGAAATACAGAGGTGCAGGCACATGATTTGTCAGTAAATTCCCCTCTAAAAAATTTCCGAGAAATAGAAATCAGAAAAGTATATCAGAAAGATATATCAAACAGGTATATGAATCACTCACAGGGAGCATTTACGGATGGCACCCTTCGAATCCACCGAATTACGAGTCGTGCGAAGAAAAAATCGGCGGACTCCTGCGCGAAGGGGCTTTGCCCGGGACGAGCTCGAATTCCCGAATTTTCGCGATCCATTCCGCTCGTTGTCTCCCGCTTGAGAACGGAGAGGAAAATGTCGCGCGCGTACACCTGAGGGGTAGGCACTCCTCGCCAAAGACGCGATACATATTCTTATTTGTTGCCGCGCAATATTTCCGCCGCTCCCGTGAAAACGTATACGCACGATGGATTCCTAAGGGAATTGCGTTCCTCCGCCCTTCTGCGAATTCCGCCGTGTCGCCGGAGATATCGAGTTGGTTTCCAGTTTCGCTTCGACGCTGGTGAACACGAGTCCTCCCCGAGCCCGAATCCCGGAAAAGAATGGGGAAATAGAGAGATTGGTAGGCAGAAGAGAGAGAGGTATACGCGCCCGACTCTCCCGACGGAATCTTGCCTTGCTCTTCCATCTTTCGGGGAATTGAAACGACTCCGCGAGCTCGACCCCTTATAGGCCACATTTCTCCTTCCAAAAACCTCAAGTAAAACGCGATTTTTCATGGGAAAACGGAAATCTCACAGGACATCTATATCACTAAAATATCGAGGCGTTTTGGTGACTCTTCGCAAACAAATGCTCAGTCTGAATCCTTCAAAAATAATATATTAACTGAGAGTTAAAAATTCTCATTTTTTACTTTATCGAGAATTAATATGGACGATAATTTAATTCTCGAGAGTTACATTAATCGAAATTAATAAAAAATATATATTAAAGTTATACACTTTAATCTTCGCATCTTCAAAGTTTTATTTACCAATATCGACGTTTTCAGTCGCTTACTCGGAAATTGTTTACACTTGATACTTCCGTTAAGAAAGATCTATTTCAGATCGGTTAAGAGATACGTAGACGAAAGGAGTGGCCCTACAGCACGCCGTATAATTGCACCGCTGGCTAGCACCCTGCGGTCAGGGACGAGAGTGCACTCTCGCATTCCGCGGACGTAGCCGGCCACGAGGGCGCTAATGCCTCGTCCAGCTGGATGTCGCACGTCCGAGAGTACGCCAACGTTCCGCAGGAGCTCGAGCGAATATCCTTGTCCGGCCGCGTTAACGCGGTCTCGCGAGCCGGACGACACGTCTCGCCTCGTTTTACAAGTGCACTGAAAGACGTTAACAAGGCGGCGAGAGTCCGTGACTCTCATCCTCTCGGCTGCCGCGGCGTCACATGTGATCAACGCGTGCCGACCGGCAACCCAAGTGTCTTATCTAGTTTGGAAAATTTCCTGGCTAGGAGATTAATATTGCGCTTTGTATCTATATCACTGAAAATGAAATGTAAATGCCAAAAATATTATCCTACAAATCTGGAGAAAAGATCCCCGCGTAATTAAAAATATGAAATTATGAATGACAGGTATTGACGAAATATTTCGTGCCCAAATATTAATTAATATCAGTATATGCACATTTCAATGTCGATCGGTAATTCTAGAAAACATTTTATTTAAAAATAAAGTCTTTTCTTAGGGGAAAAACCCTTTTATCTATAAAATCAAAACTGTTTCTGACAGTTCAATTTATATATATTTGTCGAAGAATAAACAACTTTTTTCAAAAAAAGAATAAGATAATTATAACCAAAGAAAGATTTAATGTGAAAAATAAGATATTGATAATATTTATAAAACGCCAATAGAGTTTTCACTAAATTTAATGAAATTCAACTGATATAACATTGCCGAAGCAAAATGTTCGGAGAGTTTTGAAAGGAATGCAATCTTGCCTCTCGATACACGTTTTTCGCGCTCGGGGTACTAAAGCTAAAATCACCTCGTTCGCGATACCGCGTACGCGCAACACCGCATGCACGCGCGTAGCTAATGAATCACCTGTTCCCGCGTATGAAAAGTCCATTTTACGTTAATTTCTTTAATATTCCATTAAACTTGTTAACTTTGTCGGCGCAAAGGAGTGGGGTTATACGAGCGGCGAGTTTTTAACGGGCTTCGTTGCCTCCCCCGGGAATAATAGCGCGTCCACACGCTCGCCGTCGCTCATATTGCGAAACGATATTACCCGCTTTATAACGTATAAATGTGCTCGATACGCGCGGTCGAAAAACCCCCGATCGATGCAGCGACTGCCTCACAAAAAACGTACTTTCTCGTGCTGCAAACTCACAAAAACGCGCACGAAAGAGAAAAAGAGAGGGAGAGTTCACTCGACGACTCGCGCGAATTTAAGAATCGCGTAATAAATCTTGGGAATTCAATTTATCGAAAAATTTCGTGCAACTATGCGGAAAAGAGAGCAACTCGCCTAAGTAATTACGTGTACGCAAATTACGCAAAATCCTGAGACCTGATGTATAAGGCGATACTGCGCTCGGATTTCTTGCGTCGCTTCTACGCTTCAAGTTCTCGAAAATCCAAATCATTAACTACATACATCTGTTATTGCAATCACGCTAATCACTCATCGATATGCTTCTTTCGATAAATGAGGTTGTATAAATCCGACCTTTCAAACAAATTTTGATTTTCTGCCATCGTCGTTATAACTTATAACTGATTGTAGGCTGATAATGTCGAATTACTTCGAAATGGGACGTTAATATCAGATCAAGTCTCTACCTGCGGCAGGTACACGGCTTTAAAGATTCTCAAAAGGTTCGCTGCGACCGGGATCAGCTGTATGAACGACGCTGGAAGCCGGAAGGCATGTGAACGGATCGTAAAGCCGATAGTCGGCGGCTTAACGAGCCCGTTAAAGCAATCGCGGTGAGTCGCGTGTCCGAAGTGACGGGGACATCCGCGCGTAGATCGTAAAGAGAAACAGAGAAAGAAGGGGAGAGAGGGGGAAAGAAGGAAAATGCATTTATTTACTGTGGGATCTAGTAATCTCTTAACAGCACATAACAAAAAAGCAAACAGTTTAGACATTAATCTACACTACAAAAGACAAATATAATGAATAAGTAACGAATTATACTCACCCCGCGGTTGCCTCACCTCCGCTGCGCCGGCGCCCGATGCCTCCCGGGCCTCCTCCTCCTCCTCCTCCTCTCAATCCCGTTGAATGTCCTCGTACTCCTCGCACAACACTCACTCGCGAACGCGATTAATTAGGCGCGCGGCAATTATCAGAAGACGATCGCGCGACACTTGGTACGGCACTCCCGACGAGATTGATACTACGTCGCGACGGCGGCGGACAGACGGGAGAATAAACGGGTCTACGATCGGTACGACGCGACGCTCGCGAGCGCGACGAACGAATCCAACATGGCGGCAGGCGGAGGGAAAAATCGCGCGGGCAACTTTGGGCGGTACTCACTCGCCGCTCGCCGCGGCGATGCTACACTTGTTGCTTCTAACCGCATTCCCGTGCATTCTTCGCGCTTTGAATGGCAAATAATATTCGCTCCCTATCTTTGCTACGTGCCTTATGAGGGAGTAGACATATGCGCGAATTAAAACTATAGGCAAGTACCGTGGAATGTCTCGAGCGACGTTCGCTTCCCGCTCGCGCGATGCGTTACGACGGAATAAATCACACGAGATACGCATTTCGTGACGTTATCCACGTACATACCAAGTTCTATACCAAGCG
Source organism: Temnothorax rugatulus (assembly GCA_035220575.1). Lineage (NCBI taxonomy): Eukaryota > Metazoa > Arthropoda > Insecta > Hymenoptera > Formicidae > Temnothorax > Temnothorax rugatulus. Next base: position 8,713 of record JASTWL010001229.1, read on the forward strand.
ATTGACGAATATCAAACAAATATCGGGTTGCGACGCCGTTCGACGCGGAGGCGATCCGTTCCCTGCCAGCCATGTTCCGTTAATGACTGAGGGCGAGAACCGAGAAAGATCTGTTGCTAACTTCATACCGACGCCGTCAGTAAAATTGAATTAATGGCGACTATCGAGACGCGATGAGCGACGAGACCGCCCGAAAATAGACGGCCCGAATTTACTTACAAATTAGTATTGAACGCGTAATACGTCTCGAATCTCGCGAAACACGTGTATTATTCACAAATGATCGACATATCGGGGCCTTTTCCATTACGTGGATCGTTCGAATTGAGAATGCGATGCCAGAATGCACCTGACCTACTTGAATACAAAGCGTCGAATAACCGACCGTAAATATGGCGAGACGATGATTCGTTATTTTCATGTCGCTTGTCGCTTCCGTTTCTACCTCGCGAGATACCTATCTCGGCGAAAACCGTCGCCTCGGAATGTTCGTGGTAATGCGGGAGTCGGTCAGTCGAACAGACACTAATCACGAATCGTAATAATCAGTATAATCACGCTCGGCGTCCGCCGCCGTACTTACCGCGAACCGCGAGGGCGCGGGAATGCCGCGAGAGGGAGACGAGCGCGCAGCTCCTGCCCCCCGCGCCGCGGCGTGCCTGCACGAGCCTGCTCCGCCTCCGCCTGCTCGAGCCTCGCCGGTCGCCGCGCAATTACCTCCCCCTCCCCTCCGCCCGGGACCATGTTTACGAAACAGCGCTATGTTCAGCGGGCAAAAAAATGGTCGCCGGGCGCCCGCGCCGATCGACTCGTCGCCGCTACAAAAAACATTTAGACCGTTACAAAATAACTCAAGCTAAATTCTGCGTTTTCTCGGTTTTAGATTCTAAACGTTCTAAACGTTCTTCGCATATTATCTCCGTATATTTGAATAATTTATTTTTACTTGCGAAATTATTATTAGCCATTCTCGTCAAGAGCTTAGTATTCTTATTAATTTAGAGACACACATATGTGTCTGTATTACACATAAAAAAACTTTCTATCTCTTCCTCTCTCGTCTTTTCCACGAGATAAGCGTGTTACACAATTATACTACTTCATACCTTTCCGATTCTTATTAGAAATCCTCGGATTGAAAAGGAACAAGCTGCTCTCGTATCCAGTTGTCTTTTAAGCGTAACCGTACCTGCAATCAGTCTACAAAATATGCAGCACTTACTTATCTAAATTTAGATAATTCCTTTTCAATCCGAGGATTTCTAATAAGATTCGAAAAGGTATGGAGTAATATAATTGTGTAATACGCTTATCTCGTGGAAAAGACATGAGAGAGGAAGAGATAGAAAGTTTCTTATGTGTAATATACATATATGTGTGTCTCTAAATTAATAAGATACTAAGCTCTTGACGAGAATGGCTAATAATAATTCGCAAGTCAAACATAGAGAAAGTAAAAATGATTTAAATAATACGGAGATAGTATGCGAAGAATTTATAGGTTTGAAACTGTGTAAAGAATTTGTACGCTGAGAAAGAGAAGGTTTTAAATATATATTTCGCTAAATGCATGTTCTTAAAAGCTCGTTTTAGCTGATCATTGAGCTCTTCTCATGTTCGTTCATTCAGTGAAGCTCGCTTCAAATATATTAACATGATAAATTTCAAATTCTTAATTTTATAATTGTACTTTCTATGTAAGAAATTTAGTTCCATCGATTGAACATGTCGCAAAATTCGATGTTGATGAATGATCGACTGAAGCGAATGATAAACAGTCAACCGACAAGGGATGCATAGATTAATTTTATGACGAACGGCTCGCGAGCGATAAACAGATGCGGAATGGCTAGGAAAAAGATACTCGTGTGTTAGATACGCGAAGCCGAGTGCGATATGATAGGGTGAATCGAGTTTCGGAGCCGCGACAAATAGCGAGCTATTTGCGAAATAACGCGTTGACCACACGTAGCAGATATGAGAGAACGTGAGAGAGGGCGGAAGCTAATAAAAGAGGAGAAGAGGACCGCGACTGATGCGGTCGCGACCGCGGACTCGGGCCGAAATGCAAAGCCGCTAATTCTGATTCAGAGGCTCATCCTGGAAGGCGGTGTAGCTGTAGCTTTTGGCCCGATGGCTTTGCGTGGCCCGATGTGACACGCGGATTCCCGTCAATTATACACAGTCATAAATATGCAAACCACGGACGGGAAAATAAAGAATAAATGACAATGACAATAATTTAAAAATATGTATAATTACAGAGTACAGTTAAAATGATTGCCATTGAAATGAGATTGCTTTATATTAATTGCTTTGAAATCACTCTGTATAAATTCAGTTAAAATTAGATCAGAGAAATGTAAATTCTCTTTGATTATCTACTTCCCGTGATAATTGATAAATCAACCAGTCAGAAAAGGAAGAACTACGAGAGGGAGAAAACAAAGAGAAGAGGATAGAGAGAAAAAGAAATGAAGTCGCTGTTGACACCACGTGCGAAAGGAGAGGCGAAAAGATTTATTGCCGCATAATGCGCGGCATGCTCTTGAACGCCGGTTATTATAATATCTCGACACGGTGAACTACGCAACTCGGCGTATTATTATGATAAGTGCTCGTGTGGGAGTCATGAATGACACGTGGCGGGTGCTTCATGTCACATCTCAAAGACCTATTTAGAAACGGGATGACTTTCAAACGTCGTCGCGTATGTCGGCGTATGAGAGCTCATACGCGACTCTTGCTGATGCCACTTCTTTTTCTTAATTTTAATTTCATATCTATTGTACACCGTATATGATATGTTTGTATCATTCATGCGCTACTTATACAGATATCCGTCATCATGCTCAAGTATGATACTAACACTTGAAATTTTCGTACGTTATTATAACCATTTCTCATCGTGATTGTAATTGCTTATATCGACTCATTGCATTAAAGCATTTAGAATAGTCCCGTTCTCCTTAGCCTTACACGTTCTTCTTCTATATATCTATATAATTATGTTAAAATGTAATATAATCCGCTACCTTTGTGAGTCTTATATAATGATTTTTCTTAAACCGCGGCCAATTATTCTGCAGAACGAGAAAATTATATGGTAGCACTTATTTCTTGATCGGATAGTACGTTTTTAAGTCGACATCGTTTAGCGTCACAGCATTTAGCATTAATAATGTAAACAGAAGTCATACATTGCGAGTACACCGTCCAAGTCGCCCTTATATCGTATCGCTTAAAAATCTTATGAATATCCATCACTCGCGTACACGTGCTCACGCACGCGTGCGTGCATACCTTTGTGAAGGACAGCACACACGCGGCGCACGACAGCGAACGAAGAAGGGAGTCGAAGAAATGGTAAGGGTAAGAGGAAACGAGCGAGATTATCTGCAGCGTGACAGGGGATTATGTCTGCCTGTCTACTAAACCGCCTTCTGCCCTCGTGTTCGCTTCTCTTCTGTTTCTACGTTCTCGCCGTCTGAGTGTAGCACCGTAAATATAAGGCAATGTGCAGGCTGCAACGATCCAAAAGACTCGGCGAAAATTCAAGTCAGATCGTAGCTTCTCCCGTTTCTGTCAGCGACGAGGAAATCTAGAATACCTTTCCGATACCCGCCGCGGAAAAGATTTCGATATATAAACTTGAGTACAAAGGTAATTACAAGTAAAATTTGCTCGTAGGTATTCGCAAAAGATATAAATACATTTTCACTATTTACCCTGCACGACATGCATTCCAAACTTATGCATAGGTAATTACTATTTGCTCTATTCGCAAAAGATATATACTTTTCAGCGCCGCTCTTCGCACACATATGTCTATCTTTTATTTATTTACAAAGCATCTATCCCAAGAAAGCTATCCGAACGAAAATACAGTTCTAGCTTGTACAGTATGAAATTATCAAGGATAACCGTTTTACGCGCATTTATCTCGCTCATAAGATGTATAGTAGGGGTAATAAAATTATATGTAAAAGTGGGCGCATTGCGGCGAGAACGGAACGAGCGCAGGGATCGACGTCGTTGACTTTTTGAGAGGTATTCTCCTTCATGAATGTTGCAACGCGAGCGGACGCTGCAACCCCTCGCGGCTATAAAACCGGGATGCTTCTTACCGCCGAGATTTTAATATTTGATCTCGTGACGCGCGGCGCGGAGAAGAGAGAGAGAGAGAGAGAAGAGAGAGAGAGAGGAGAGAGAGAGAGGGGGGGGGGAGAGGAAGAGGAGAGGGAGAAAGAAAGAGAGAGAGAGAGAGGAAAGTTCGGGATACACCAGGGCCGAGATAACGGCCGCAAGAAATCGTGTACGTGAAAAAGGTAAAGATTCATATTAGAAATCACGAGGCCTCACGTTTAAATATTCATTCGCGATTGCTTAAGGCAAATAGACACGGTAAACCGAGTCTATTTAACCGGGAACTTTTAGCATCTCCTCGCGGTTAAGTTGCAGACTTTTTAATCTTTGCTACCGGACCAGTCAATGAACGATGTAGTGACGAATTAATGAAATATTATTTGCAGTTTGTCGTACTGCATACTTAGATTAGTCTCTTGCTTTCTTTGAATAATAACTACACAAATAATTAACACTATCTCTATTTATTGAAAAATACAAAAATATATAAAATTTATATAAATATATAAAACACATATGAAAATATACTTTATATAAAATATATAAAATTATATATTATATATATACATAATAATCTTAAAGATCTCAATATAATATCTCCAAAGTTGAGGAACAAAAAATTTCCATGCTGTGTGCAGTGTTTTAATTTTCAAAATGCGTTAAGATCAAAGTGACTACATCGAAATATACACATAAAACTCGAAAAAAATGTTATGGAGCTTGCATAAGGCGGCTGACGGTATTAGAACGCAAATCGGCGATCGATGTTCTCCTCATATTGCAGCCTTCGACCAGCTAATACGAGCACGAATTCGATTTTCGCCCTAGATGGGCCGATAATGCGGATACGCCGCTGTTAAACCAGAAGTGTTCACATTCCATATACGCGAACCTAGCGGCTGCGACCTAGCCTTCCAAAGGTAACCCAATTAATGGGTGCATTACTGAACATTCACTACATTACATAGAACCGAATACTCATATACGCCACTCGTGTAATTCAGTAATTTACTTGCTTCTCCAAAAACTCGAATCAGAATTCTATAAAAATGAAACGTTCGGTTCTATCTTTTGTTCTTCAAATTTGTATTTTCCCGTGTAGAGCTGGCATGTGTAAAATCGATATAAACTATACATACATATTCGTTCTTGTTATTCTGACATGTATCTATTATATATATCGTATAAAAATTATATAAGAAATAAGAATTATGATTTATTTTGTTACATTTACGAGTTTTATCATATTTTCTTTTCTTTCTTCACTAATAAATTTCATATTATTAATTTTATCAATTTTAGGTTTCAAGTCATTCTGATACATCCCCATTGAACTAGAAATTTTATTGCCAAGCAATGTATTTTGCCGCACGTGAATATCTTCGTTTTCCTTCACAAAGATCACACAGGGAGCAGTTAATAATCCACTAATGTCCCTTTTATCCACTGAATCGCTATCTTATCACGAGCATTTCGCCGTTTCGTTCCTTCGCTATTCCGTGACGTAATCGTGCCCGCATTCGAGGGTGAGATCAACAACAAGGCTGGCGGCGACGGGGTGGGTCGTATACGCAACCTTTCTAATTAGAGGAAGGCCGATACGTTTCGCGAGCGAACGAAACTCTAATTAGGCGGGGGCTGCGGGCGTATCGCGCTGTAGCAATCGACGCCGTCATTTCATGCGAAAGAGATTGGCTCTGCATCACCTTATCAGTACGGCGCACTCTTTGAGCGCGGAACATCGCGCTCCTTGCCTGGCAGACTCAAAGTATCGAGTCGACGCTGCTGTGTGACGCTCTCAAAGTGAAAGACGCGCTTAATGCCTCGTGAAAGGGGCGTTAATTAAGAGCTTCCGGCTTAACCGCATCGAACAAGATCGGCGGAGACGAGGAAAATTAGGTTGAATTCTGCACGCTCCCCCTCCCCCTCTCACCTCTCTCTCTCTCTCTATCTATAATATATATCTTAGTGTTTATCAAATTGCAGATTGTATTTAGCTTAGCGTTAACACACAACTGATGTTTAGTTTGCACTGGTGACTTACAATCTAATACCGAACTTTCTTTCAACTAGAAAAAGCTTTTCGATGTAAAGAAATATCGGAAAATATTACGTCAAGTTTCATTCCACATCAATAAATCTACTTATACAGCAAAAAGGATAGTGTGCTGTAAGAAAAATTCATGAAAATGGCATCATTATTCGTATTACCGTAAATCATGTCACTATGAGATTGACACTCATTGTTCACGCGAGAGTAAAATCTGTCAGTAATAAAAAAAGATCATGATGAAATTTTCTGAAAAAAGAATAGCTAACAGCCAATAGGATGTAGACATGAACAGATTAAGAAACGCAATTTTATGTCGTCAACTTTATAAAAATCTGTCAATGAGATTGTCATCTTGATGACTGATAAAAGGTAAACGATTGTCTCAATGGAAAAAATTCTGTTTCACCCGGGACTCGTCGAACGAGCTAGCGACTTTACTCGACAGGTAAATCAGACTTTTCATCAGTCCCGAATCTTTACAAAGCTCGCGCTTCACCAGTTTAACACGTAGGGATGTTCGATTCGGGTTCGATTCGTTAAAAGATCGATTATTTTTGCCGGAAAATCCATATTTTGAATCGATTGTTTGCTATTCGATTGTTTTGCGAATCGAGTCTTTACCCTCAGAATCGAATAACCGATTCGTTTTTTTCTCTTTTTTTTAGATATTTCAGTAAAAGTTGGAGAGAAATAAAGCTGTTTAATTGGTCTTTCTGCTAGAGAATTTATTTGTCACCAACGGAAAGACTAATTAAACAGCTTCATCTTGTCAACTTTAATTTAAGATGCTTTTAGATGAGAGCGTCGAGCGTCCAACGGTCCAACTAAGGCTCTAGTCCAACACGCGCGCAGCGCGCACTCGCGCACTACCCTTGGCACCCTTGCGCAAATGGTCGCGTTCAGCAGACCAAGCCGCTCAGTAGCAGTCGAACGTGATTGGCTCTTACTTTTAGAACCAACCAATCAACGCAGTGTGTTGATAAGACGAACTCAACAGGGCTGCGTTCGGAAACGTCACCCGAGTGCACACGAGTATACTCCCTTCTCTTTCTATCTCAGCAAGTTAGAAGGAGAAGGGAGTATACCCGTGTGTACCCAGGTGACGTTTCCGAACGCAGCCCAGTTGTGTCTGCTGAACGTGCCCAATGCGCAAATGTCTAAACGCTAACACGCAGATTTCAAATTTCAACGTGTAATTTCAGCTAATTCTGGTAAATCAGTAGCCTGCATTTTATTTAGCATCTTGACGCTCAAATGCCTCAAATCTGCGCGATCTGCATATTTTTAGACGCAAGAGTATTGACGCTCTCATCTAAAAGCACCTTTAGATAAGTGTGAATTCTCAATTCTCCGTAATAAAACAAAACACGGAAACAACCGTCGACGAGTCGACACGAGTGGGTACGTGCATCGCTAGGATGCTAGGTAATGGGCAAAAATAATTGCTTTCCATTTACACTAAAGTAATACTGAATCTCTCAGTTATGTCAGTATTTTATAATCAGATAAGATATCAGTCATTTACCTGCTTATTTTGATGACAACTATCGCATAACAATACAGGTTATGAGAATTATCTGAGTTTTGATGCAAATGGAAAGCAACTAGTATAACACAGTAAATTATTTTATCTTTGGGAGTTTCCAGCAAGAGACACATATCAACACAGAGAAGTTATATTCTCTCTTTGTTGGATATTCAGTGAAAGACAAAAACAGAATGATTCCTGTGTCGATATGTGTACCCTGCTGGAAAACTTCCTTTATTGTTTGCAAATGTTAAACAAGGATGAAATAATTCACTGTGTCATCTATGTTTTTAGCTAGAAAACGCCCTCTAATAACGAACAAAAAAGATTTTAAGTTCAGTGTTGATATTTACTGAAAATTATAATTAATACAGAAATTGGTACGTATAAAATTATAAACGTTATTGCACAAATATTTTCGTGTGATGTTTGATAAGATTGATCTGCATTATAATACTTTCATATTGCATGGTTCTATTTTCATTTTATAACACGCCTTTGCATTGAATGTCTTCCTTTTTTCTCACAGCATTTTTGTAACGTCTCCTGTACTTACCAAAAATTGTAATTTGAATGTTAATGGTAACGGACTTGGTGTTAAACAAAAAACAATATAAAAAGTGGGTATATTTGTTAATGCTGAAGTATATTCTTCAAAATGTTGAACATAATCTTTTTTCCTAATATAATCTTTTTAAATTATTTTTTCTGTCTTTTATTCTTTTATTTTAATTAACATTATTTTTCAAGAAATAGAATATATATATTTTTCATTGTTTGCATTTCATTATAAAAATATAAAAATATGTTTTTACAGTGCCTAAAGTAAAGCAATCTTTTGTTTGGAAATTTTTCATAAAGCCCACTGACACTGGTAATGCTAATACATGCAGAATTTGTAACAGAGAAGTGAAGACTGGTGGAAAAGGTGGTTGTACAACTAATTTAAAAAATCACTTAAAACGACATCATGCAACAAATAAACAAGTGAGACTAACTTTAGGAGAAAGTGAAAACAGTAATGAAAAGGCACCTAACTCGGAACAAGCAAATAATTCGGTAAATCAATATCTTACAATATTTACATGCATCCCTTGATCATTTTATCGTATCATTTGTTTACTCTTGTTGTTTATTTTCAGAATCAATTATCAATGCCATCTACCTCTACAGCCGTGCCTATTATAAATGAGTTTATAGACCTATCTGAATCTGAATCTAATTTGGCAACTCCTACTTCTTGTTCTTCACCAGCACCAAACTTGTCAAAATCAGAAAGCAGTAGCAGATTTTCTTATCCGAGTAGACGATCTGTAATCCAGCCGAGGATCGATAATACTTTTAAACAAATGAAATCATTTGAAGGTACATTTATATTCAGTAAATGAAGGTTGAATTTTGAGGTAGGGCCTTTAAGACCCTGAAAAATTAGATAATATTCGGGAAAATCTGTCGTAATCGCTTACTTTGCTTGCTTAAGGGAGTCGGAAAATCTTTTGGGCATAAGCATCTAAATTACATCAATTTAGAACGACCAGAATCCTTGATCGAAACGCGGTGACGATCTGTCACGACGATTATAATCGTTGCCACGATTATAATCATTGCCAGTATATAGTCAATTAAAATTCTTAATTGTGTTCATTTTCATCTATCGTAATGTCAAGATGTTCCTCATATATATTCATAGCTCAATGCTATTTTATGGAACGATAAAAGTTTCTTATTTAAAGATTACTTGAATTATAATTATATAGATGTAGATAGAATTTATTTACTTCAGCTTTACAAGATTAGCCAGGAAGGGACTTGGTTTACAATTAAAACTTATCCTCACTCATCCATCCATACTTTGCGTACTTTTACTTCTCTCTTAAACTAACCTAACTACTTAAACCTAATATATCACATCTTTATCTTTGGCTTAATTTATTTCCTTTTTCTTTTTAAATTCCTTCTCCCTCTCCTTCCATAATTTCCGCAACATTTTACCTTTATCTAAATCTAGTTCATCACTCCACAACCTTTTCCACTTTTCCGCCCCGTCATTACCTAAATCCTTAAACCATACACTTGCTCTCTGACATTCCTCTACATAATGTTCCATACAGTCATTTCCATCGCCGCACAAAATACATTTTTTACAATTTTCTTCTAACCAATATTTATTTACTTCTTCCAAATTTCCGCATCTCAGTTTTACTAAAGCTCTCACATCGTCACCTATCCTTACCTTTTTTACATTATCCCTCTTTAAATATTCCGGACCTCCATCTGACTTATGTAACTTATCTAACACTCTATATCTTTTATTATACCTTGCCTCTAGGATTTTATTTCCTTCCCATTGTCTCTGATTATCCCTTTCCCTACTTATTATTTCATTCTCTAAATTCACTCCCTCTCTCCTCAGTTCCTCCAGTATGCCTATTCCCCATCCATTCCTGTTGTAATATCTTTCCCTCTCAATGCTATACATATCCTTCCCCCTATAAGCTTCCTTTTCCTTCCAACAGTATCTTACAATATCTCCTCCCATACCTTTTAAAATTCTTTCTTCATATCTCATTGCCCTTATGCCCCATCCCACCTTTAATTTGACCATGCCTAGTTCTCTTGATATCACATACCTTGGTGTACAAAATTCTATAGCAAATATCCAACGAATATAGTCCATCATTATTTTTTCCAACTCTACCTTCTCTTCCCATCCCCAAACTTCTACCCCATAAGCCATAACGCTCTGTACCAAATATTTGAACATCATCCACCTCCTTAAGAAATCCTCCCTACATATTCTTTCTCCTAGTCCCCAGACTTTTCTAGCCGCCATCCTTCCTTTCTTCATCAATTCTCTAATGTGATCCTTATAATTACCATTCTTGTTAAACGTAAATCCTAAATATTTAAAAGTCTGTACCTCTTCTATATATTTTTCACCCCATTTCCATACCTCCTTGCCTTCTTTCCTTTTCCTATTAAACACTAAAATCTTTGTCTTATCTGTACATAGCTCTAATTTTCTTTTCTTTAGGAATCTTTTCAGTGTGCTCATCATATCTATCAATGCATCCCTATTTCTCGCTACCATCACAATATCATCCGCATACTCTAAATTCCAAACCCTAATCTTATCTACTTCTATTCCTCCTATTCCTCTCTTTTCCATTTCCTCAGCTAAATCCGCTATATACAGATTGAACAGAAGTGGACTCATTACGCATCCTTGCCTTACTCCTTTTGATGTCTGGAACTCCTCCGTATATCCATGACTGGTCCTCACTACAACTTCCGTTTCCTCGTAAATCATTTCCAATCTTCTTATCAGTTGTTCTTTTATTCCCTTTCCTCGTAGAATCCTCCACAGAATTTCCCTATCCACATTATCAAATGCAGCCTTGAGATCTGCAAATAACGCGTACACCTTTTCCACTTTACCTCCTTTTCTTCTTTCCTTTTGAATCAAATGGTTCAGCACAAATATGTTATCTATCGTTGACCTTCCTTTTCTAAAGCCCGCCTGACTTTCCGGAACCATCCCCTTCTCTTCAACCTCCATCTCTAACCTGCTCCTTAGTACCTCCGCATAAACCTTGTACGCCGTACATAATAGCGAGATACCTCTATAATTACCCGTCCTCTCTTGATCTCCTCTCTTGTATAGTGGCACTATTATGCTTTTCTTCCAATCCGGGGGTATCCTTCCTTCTCTCCATATTTGTCTCATCAAATCCACCAGCCTATTCCATAAAATCCCACTCGCATATTTCCACGCCTCCATTGGGATCCCGTCTACTCCCGCAGCCTTTTTTAGCTTCAGTTTCTTCAACGCCAATTTGATCTCCATCTCTGTAATTTCGTCCCCCTCTTCCCCCATTTCTTCTTGTTGTCTTGTGCTCTTCCTGCTCTCATCCTCCTTGTCCACTTCCGTCCCTCCTAGTAACTCCATGAAGTGTCCTCTCCATTCATTCTTGCCTATATTATTTTCCATCCATACCTTTTTGTTCCTTTTCTTATTTATGAATTTCCAAACTTCTGCTTCCTTCCTTAATTTTCTTAACTCCTCTTCTTCCTTCCGTCTCTTCTCCTCTTGTTTCTTTAACTGCAGATCCCTCAGCTTTCCTTTCTCTTCTATGTACCTATCCCTGCCTATTTTGCCGTTTCTCCACCTCCTGTACATCCTATGCACCTCTCTCTTCTTTCTAGTACAGCTCCTGTCCCACCAGTCCTTATGTCCTAGTTCCTTTTTCTTGATTCTCACCTTTTTTTTAACCATTGCTCCATGTACAATTTGCTTAATCCTTTGCCATTTCTCCTCCACCGAACTACATACTTGCCCTTCTTCTTTACATAACTCCTCCGTCGTCTCTTTATACTTCTGTATAGCATCCTTATCCCACTGGACAACTAGTTTTTCCTCTTCTTTTCTTGCTTCTCCTTCCTCATTTTTCTCTTGTCCCCTTCCTTCCTCTATTTCCACTTCCAGAATTAACGGCATATGATCTGAGTCCACTCTGTCATCTATCCTAAATTTTACAGTCTTCTCGTGCGTATTTTCACTTACTACCACATAATCTATTACCGTACTACCTCTAGCTCCTACATAGGTGTATTCACCTTCCCAATCTCCTTCCGTCATTCCATTTAATATATACCATCCTTTCTCTTGTGCCCATTCTACAAAATTCCTTCCTCCGTTACTGATTACCTTATCTTTACTTCTCCTTTCCAACTCCATCTCCTCCATGTCCAAACCTCCTAACTCTCCTATCCTTATATTAAAATCACCACCTATTATAATATTTCCACCCTCCTCGTCCTCCAATAACCTATTCATCCTTTCCTCCAACTCTCTCCATCCCCCCGAGTTGTACACCGAAAAAATCCTACAACTTTCTTTCTCTCCTACTATTTCTGATACCACTACATCCCCCTCTTCCTCTTTAATTAACCTACTACCTACTTTCCCCCAATCCCTCTTTTTGCCTATTACAAAACCTCCCTTTGCTCTCCCTCTCCTTTTTACTTTCCTAGCATAGCTGCATGTCCATTCGTGCGTCTTTGGTAGCCTGTTTTTAATCCTCTCCCATCCCTCTTTTTCCAGCCACGTTTCACATAAACTAACGAAGTCGAACTTCCCTATGTATTCCCAAAACTCCCTGTCCTTATTTGTCAAACCCGCTGTGTTCCAAAACAAAAATCTTTTCCCCCCTTTTATGCTCTTCCCTCCCTTTTCGGTTTTCCTTTTCCCTCTATCTCCTTCCTTGCTCCTCTCCCCTGTGCCACCTTCCTGGCTTAAACGAAATTTTGTTCCTTCCCATTACCCTTACTTGTTCCTGCTCCAGCTTCCTCTCTCTCCTCACCTTCCATTCTACTTTCCCTTCCAATCTCGTTTTCCAACTCCGTCCATACTTTCCAGACTCCTTCCACTCTTACCCTTCCAAAACCTATCTTTATCTCTTTACCTCTATTTCTTTGCTCTTTGGCCCATCTATTCAATTTTTCCTGTATTCTCCTTTCCTCCCAGCTTAAATCATTTTCTATATAGACCTTACCTCCTTTCAACTTACTCTTATTTCTCATTATTTCCTTCTTCTTTTCTTCGCTCTCAATTTCTACTACTAACACCGTCCCACTGTTCCTATTACTTACCACCTTGCATTCTACTTCTAACTTTTCTTTTATAAAATCCTGTATCCATTGTCTACCTCCCCTTATGTCCCTTTCTACTTCCTTCGGTAATGCTATACCTTTCATCACTATATTGCACCTTCTCCTCTCTCTATCTTTGTCCGCCACCCACTTCTTAATCTTGCCTACTTCCCAATTACTTAACCTATCTTCGCTGCACTCCGAGAAGGATCCCGCGTAAGTACTCCCTCTTCTACTATAATTATCTCTGCTTTCCTTATCGCTAATTACGCTCGTTCCTCCCCCTTCGCTTCTCTCTTCGTACATGTATACCTTCTTTTCCATATCTTCTAACCTTTCCATTACACCTTTCTCCAAATCCTCTATTTTCTCTTTAATCTCCCTTATACTTTCTTCCCACACCCTCTCTTTTATTCTTATATCCTCCATATATTCCTTATACATCCTCCTATCCTCTTTTAGCACCTTCAGTTCTTTGCTAAGCTGTTCACATAAGTCCTTCCCTATTTTCTGCCATTCCTCCCCTTTTCCTTTACCCTCATCTAACCTAAACGTTACTTTCTTGCCATTATCCTTTTCCTCCGCAACTAATTTCCTCTGTTTACTATCCTGCCTTGTCTTCAGTACCTTTCCCGCGGTTCCCGCACTTCCCGCTTCTCTGCCCGCCATAATCTCCCGCGCTCGCTCGTCTTCTAACCTCTCTCCTTTGGCGGTTCCTTTCCTTCTCTCTAATGCCTTTCCTAATGTTCACCTACCTTTCCCTTCAATCACCGTACTTCCTTATCTTACCTTCTCACTCCTACTACACCTATACGCCTCGCCTTTACAATTATTCGTCTAATTATCACCTATAATTATCTCACACGCTCAATTCGCAACCACTCTCTCGCACGCCACCTAACCAAGTCCTAATTATAAATATATATAATATTATAATGCATTTTGGCATATGCTAAAAAAGAAAGGATTATTATTCTCCATATTTTTATCTTCTTTTAGAGAGATGATATGACAACCTACAATAAATCTTTAAGTTGCGAGAATTGTATTCGATATCCTTACCTCAGCAGAGTATCCGTAGGAGATGACGGTAATGTTGACTTTGTCTATCAATATGTAAAGAAAAGATCTCTTACCACGGGATATACTGCCCCTAACATTATTGGACCACCCAACGATTGGGACAAAAATAATTTTCATTTACCATGTTTTGGAAAAAAAAACCGTATGTATATTTCCTGGTATTAACTGTTATTGTCTTGTACAAAGTAATCGCTATCTATAAATTTATGTTATAAGATTTTCTATTTGACACATTTCGATTTTCTAATATAGCCAACAAAAGTCGATATTTCCTCTTCTTCGTGGCAACACGACGATAACACAAAATCAGTGATTAATGATGCAGTACGGTGGTATACACAGGGCCGTGTAACGATGGCAAACAATTATATTGGTATATAATATTCGAATCGATAATGTATAGATATTGTTAAAGAAGATACATTTTTGTTGAGAAAAGAGTATAATTATATTTTCTATTTTTAAGATATCGAGTTTCATGAAGCTGTATATCCAGTCAGAGTTTCCATTTCTGAAACATATAATCCTGGAAACGTAATTCAAATTTTGGCTCAAGCTTCCAATAATCAATGGTTTCAGTTGTGGAGTGAATCGTCTCAGATTGTACTCCCGAGAGAGGAATCAAGATTATTTTCTCCACCGTTATCGTACTGTTATCGCATCAAAACCAAAATGCTCAGACTAGGGTTTAAGTATGGCTCACATTATACTGAAATAAGTGCTGTAATGCTTATCGGTACATCAGTTTTGATCCTTCCTAAAAATAACGTGATTTTAAGGTAGTTGTGTCGTAAAACCCATTTTCATAGGAATCTTTTAAAATTTGAACAGCATATTAATGTAAACACGCTCTACACACACGTGCAAGCAGAAAAAGCTTGACTATACCAAAGTTGAAATAATGGAAATCAAACTTAGCACTTTTTACATGTATCGTAGGACGAAAACGGCTTCCTATATCACGTTTGTAATTGTAACGATCAAACTACTCATACGATTTTAATGAAAAACAAAGAGATGACAAAAGAGACTTGTAAAAATATTCTTACAAAAGTACAAGACCCTTGTCTATCTAGTTTTGAAGCAATTGTTACACAAAGTACCCAATTTCTCATAGCGGTGGACGCATACGACAGCTAACCTGTAAAGATCTTGCAACACTGCGCATATGAAGATTAAATATATATGTAGTTCAGACATTGCCGCTAAAGCTTTAAGTCTTTTCTTCAATACTTTTTCTCTCATTAATCTTCCTTTGTAACGTTCAACAGACATTTTCGCTTCTATTTCTTCTATTCTATTTAAAATAACCTCGATAGCATACTAACGCGAGCGTTGCGAGCTCGGTATACTGACATTACTGACGCGAGTAAAAACAGTGAAAACAGTACAAGCTCAGTCAAAAGTTTTACACAGATATGTAGAGTTTTCCGTACATTATCGTATTGCAGTGTGATCATTATTTTTGACTAATACTGTCGCAACACAACTACCTTAAGATGTAATCTATGATTATAAATGGAATTAACTCCATGCACTCTTCATGCCGTGACGATAGTCATAATTTAACGGCAGACTTAAAAAGTGCACAGTTAGATATAATACATCTACAACAAAATGTTTCTAAGTATTGTGTTTCTTATAAAAGGTATTACTATTGTACATTAGGTAATATTTAAATCATTTTTTCCTGTTAATAATGAAAATCAATTTGTTCTAATGATATTTGCAGGAAAATAAGAAGGATTATTTATAAAAGTAATTTCAAGCACGAAGAGGCATCACATTACAGTTTATCTGCGCTTCCTGTAAAGTATTCTAAGAAGTCTATTTCAGTATTAAAGTATTTATTTTGTATTATATTAATTATATTCTATCTTTACAGGATGAAATACTATTAATAATATTAAAATTCTTGGATTTGATAACATTATGCCGCCTGAATGTAATAAATTGGCGCTTTAATATTTTAACACAGAATCCTCTACTCTATACCCGTCTGAACATGCGATGGATTGAATCTGAAAAATATATGAACAAATTATTTTGTTATTTTACACCTAGATGTATATATTTGAAACAATTAAATCTTACAAGGAGCCAGTTTCATGTTGATGATTTTGTACACTTTCTTAATATTTGCGGCAGCCGTTTAACGCATTTAAGATTGTGTCATTGCAGGATGACTCAAGTAGGACAGTCAAATGTTCTACTTGAAATTTCAAACACATGTACAAATTTAAAAGGTATATGCATATAGTATATGTATATAATTGTCAAGATTATGGGTAAATTGCATAACAACTAATGCAATTTTTTTTAGAATTGGTACTAAGTAATTGTGATGGCACAGGCGAAGAATTTATGTATCTCGAGAGACAACATAATTTGGAACGTATAAGTTTTAGTGGAATACACATGACAACTGAACATCTTTGCGAGATACTGCAAAATAATCAACGGATGCGCGAATTAAACTTAGGATATAATTTTAATTCTATACCTATGAAGTGCATGGTAAATGATAGAGTAGTAATAGAGTTAGAAAAATCGTGTCATGAATTGGAAGTAATAAAAATAGTGGGCGCATCGGATCTTACATCTCAGGGTATTAATGCTCTCGCTAACTGTAAAAATTTAAAAAAACTATCGATTGATTTGTAAGTGTGTGTGCTACATTTTCTTTTAAAATACACATTATTGTATTCTTTATTGAAATTTGTTTGCTTCTCTTGAAAAAGTTACATGAATTTTTTCTTCGCAATTAAAATACTGTACTAATTTATATGATTTTTGTTACAGAGACGATTACAACGACCCAGTTAATGATGATCTATTATTTAGATTACTTTCTTCTTATCAACTTCACTTAGAAGAAATTTACTTGTGCAATGGTGTCCTTACTGATCATAAGTTTCAATTATTAGGGCAATGCTGGCACTTGAGAAAGTTACATTGTGATATTATGAAAATTAATATTGATGACTATTTTATTTTACAACAAATACAACAATTTTCGAAACTGAAAGAGTTTTATATAAGCTACAGCGAATATAACGAACAATTTATTATACAGTTTAAAGAGAGATATCCGCATGTGTCCGTCTATACACAGCGACCATCTACAGATGGTCTTTGAATAGTTTTTGTTTTTAATTATCCGACATTATCGTAAGGTTGTAAAAGAATTTAATGCTTAATAAAAAGCTTAACAAGTCGCATTTATTTATAATTTTTTTATTTTTGAATACTTCTGTTTCTTTTTTTTTCCCATAAATTCTTGGTTTTTTTCCGCAACCGCATCTCTTTCAAGAATTTGTTTAAATTTTGATCTCCTGTGATACTTTTTTTATAGCCACAGTTTTTAAATAACTTTCTGTGAAGTTTGTGTTGTAAATTTTTATATTTTGCTGAAACTAAACAACTCATCAAAGCTATCCCAGTAAGCAAGAAACATTTCAACTACATTGCAGCAACGCGTTAAATGTTAATTGATGTTACTTGCTTACTGGGATACATAGGGCGATATTCATAGTCCGTTCTTATTTCGAAGACCGTCTTGAGTTCGGTCTTAAGGGTCAGCAGGAGACCCAGGCAAACTCCGAATGGGGACCCTCTAGTAAGGGATGAGCAAACACGCCGGATACGCCGCCATTCGAAGGTCAGAAGCAATCGCCGCGCGATGTTTCAAACTGTGCTCGCAGCAATAAGTACTTTGAAAACAATAACTATAAATAAAGAATAAAGGAATAAAGAACAAAACATATATTTGTTTTAAACAGACACAATACAATACATTAATATAATATATTTTACATTAATAAAAACGAAGCAAAATAAACTGTTTGAAATAAAACAATTAATATATAAATTAATATATTATTGAACGTTCGAATGCATAGCCATTGTTTTACTACTTCTAATATTCTTCTTCTTCGAACTCTTATTCTGGGATGCAATTCTTAATCTAAACGTAGTATATCTATTAATAATTTTCTTTTTTAAATTATGACAATCCGGAACAGAATAAGGAATCTCTTCAAATTTTGAAACAAAGAATTGTTTCACATTTAATTTTGCATGTGAAGAACAGATTGTCTTATGGTAAGCCCGTTTCCTTGGTAGACTACTCGACGATCGACAATAATATGGCGCATGATGTAATAAACAAGGTGTGTTCTTGCGCAGCTATTTTTTTCAGCCAATGAACAGAGGTCCCAACTCTGCGCCATTTCCTCGCGCCAATTTTGAATACGACTAAGTTTAAACATATATAAAGCAGACGTAAAAATAGAAAATAGACGTTCGCTAGCTACTGTGATGTAATATTATTATTTTTGAATATTATTATAGCTATTATATATATATAATAACGTTTATTAAATTTTTGTAATTGTATAATTATTATTCTTATTTTAGATATGTTATAAGTAAACATTGAAAACACTATACGTTTACATTACTACAATAAATGGTTATAAAAATGTAATAAATAATAAATAAGTATTAAGTCCTGTTCGGAATAATTCCGTCCAACTATAAACCCGTGCTGATTGGGATATTAATAATACTGAATGATGTAATGGTAAATAAGGAATCAATTAATTACGTTTTATGTAATTTTTTTATTTATAATTTTTGACATTTTTTTGTTACATTTTCTCCGGTTGTTTTCAGCCATAATAGATTTATTAACGTTTCGTAAATGAATATACGTTCGCGTTCGTATGAGGCATAATAATGCTTTTTCCGGTATAATTATTGTACTCTCGATTTTTGCTATAACTATAGTAGCTAAATTTCTAAAAATCCATGGTCCTTTTTTAAAAAATGAACCATGATATTTTTGAAATTCGACATTCATGACCCTAGCGACAGTCATTAGATCATCTGAAGGATGTATAAGTTTGCCTTTAGATATCTGGTAAATCCAATCGTGTTTTGGATCGATTAAAAGCTCACTCGATATTCCCAATGTGGGAAACTCGGTGCGGAACCTAAATGCCACATATCCTGCAATGTATTTCAGACCCTCTTCTTCTATAACGTCTATAACTTTTATAAAATTATCCAGTTCGTCGACGAAATCTAATTCAGCTGAACTTGGATTGTAATTTACAGTGTTACATTCTAAAGAAAATAAACGTAAACATTGAAAAAACAAAATGAAATATTTTTTGGAAGGTCTGGAGTCCTATTCTCGAATCGTTTTCATGAAACTCGCATGCGAAATTCAATGCTTTTCAAATAGAATGTCGCATACAAAAATTATTAGGGCAGGCTCGAGAATACGGTCCCTGAAATGTTCAAAAACTCATACGATGCAAAATTTAAAGGAACAAACCTTCGCGTATATCATTAACGTTGCCTATAGGAAATTCCATATCGTCATTTTCAAAACATTTGTCAATTTCCTCAATACGTAATTCCATGGATGTAAGGCAAGTTTCATCAGTAGTGTCTTGGATTTTGGTATTGCTACCTTCGGTGAATACATCGGAGGAATGTTTCCCCAAAATATACCACCGCAGCCTGTACCTCATATCTATAGCTGCCGGATGATCATGAGCGGCTCCCATCGCTCGAATATATCCAAATAGATTTTCCAAGACGTCCTGATTCAATCTATTAGTCATAATATACGACACATCTGTATTAAAGCTCTTTAAATCATTGTAAAGATTTACCAATGATTTGTTTGATAACAGAATTTCTTTTTGAAAAGGAAGTAAACCAGTCTGTTTTTTCTTGGAATCATTGAGAGCAAGTGTCATTATCGTCGATGAAACTTTCGTGATGATGGCATCTTGCCGTTCTAGATCGATACCATATGCGTTCAGGCCAGGATGAGTTCCAAACTTTCTACAGCTGTTAAAAACATCGAACCAGTCGTTAATTAATTGTAAAAACTCCGCTGTCGCGTGCCATTCCGCTCGATTCTCCATCAATGATTTTTCCATACACCACTTAATAGCTTGCGCGTTTGTGTTGGAAAAAATTTGAGTAGCAAGCTTCACATTTTGTCTCTGAGTCCCTTGTGCGTCTAGATGAAGCCTTGAGAGCCGATGAACTATTTTTAACTCTGCGGAATTGAGGTACAGCAATCGTTCCAGAGCATCTTTTGAAATGTACTGATCGTCTACTGTAAAACCATGGTCTATAAGTCTGCAGACTTCGGCATGGGCTCATTTTGCAGCTCTCGAACGTCGCTTCAATTTCGTGTAATTAATCTTTCAAAGATGATTTTTCATAACTTACCACCACTGTAACATGTTGAAAAAAAATACGAGTTTGTTCGTTAGTTAATTCTCTACAAAACTGGTAGGTTTTAGGATGGAGAACGAATGGACACTATTCGAAAAAAGAAAGAAAGAAAGAAAGAAAAAAAAAAAAAGAAAAAAAAACAAGTAACCACGCTGCTGTCCTGGCGCGCTCATAAAACTTGCGTGCAGAAAAGGAATTGTGTTCGGGATTGAACAGGGTAATTCGACAACACCTCGACTAGTATTTGAGAAAATCAAATAAGTATTTTATTTACGAACTACAGCAACCTGCTCTTGCATTCCTGTCGAGAATTGTTTTACAATCAGTTCACTTTTTGATCTTGGTAAAAAAGAATGCAACGTGAGTGTTCCACGCACGGGCTTGGCCTGATCAAAACGAGCTTGCAGTTTGATAGGTTCAGCTCGATATTGCTCGTTGGTGAAGGCAAAGGCCAGCTTGGAACCACTCCAAGACCCCATCACTACCCCAAAAAATGTTTTTAAGTGGGTCCAAGGAAATAGAAACATCATCAACATCAACATCGACGTGGAATTTTTCAGCATCGCGAATTAAAATATTTATCCTTTATTTGTTCTTAAAAGAAATTTCTTATGTCATTTATGATTAAAAATATGTAATTGATGCATGATTATTAACACCGAGATAAACATAGAATCTATTGCGTCAAAAAGTTGCAACTATATACATATATACCATTCAGAATCTATGAATTATTTCTTAATTATGTATTCGAAGTTAAGGGTTTTTTGTTTAAATAACCGCAATATTAATCGGATGGCAAAGTTAATTAAAAATAGCGGATATTAGAAATAAAAATGATAGAATTTTTACTTTTGATATCCGGCCGTTATATGGCTCCGACATTTTGAATTTATCAACTGAATTTAACATCAGATTAATATTTAGCAACCTGAAAAACTCTTAAGTTTGAATAACAAAAAAAATTTCATAGTTTCTTAATTAATGGTCTATGTAAGTCGCAACTTTGATGCAATAGACTCTATGTTAATCATCAATATCTTTTTAACTACAATTGACATAACAAATTTCTTTTAAGGGCTGAAAGTCCTAACAATTAACATACTTAATTTTGATTGCAATCCCAGGTAGCAAGCACATGTCATTTTAACGTCAAATACTAGTCATGTTTGTACAAATGACGTCAAATGACCAAAAAGCGACTATGCCTTTAAAAATGACATAATACTGACGTTATTCCATAACGTCATTATGACGTCTATTTTTAGTCATTTTTGGTCTATGACATCGGCGACTAATAATGGACGTTTATAAGACGTCATTTCTTAGACCATCTAAAGACGTCATTTTAAAGACGTCTTAAGGGGATGCTGGAGTGGCCAGAATTACCGACATTTTTTTTAACACACTAAACTTTGAATTGGCTTTACGGAATTGAAAAAACTTTTTACAGAATTAAAGTACGCACAAAAACGGAGTGCGCTGCAGCCGATTTTACATCAAAAACGAAAAAAAATGAAAAATTATAGTTTTGTTGTGACAACATTTGCTGCGTATAAAAATTTAGACTTTGTACGTATAAAATAAGCACGCAGCGCACTCGGGATTACAAAAAAGAACAATGTTGTTCCTTTCATAAATGGGCCTAGAAGAAGTAAAAAGTCGTCCAAATAAGGTCTTTTTGTAATATAACTATTTTTACTTCTTAATATTGTATAATAAAGTAATAATAAAATAAAAATCACAAAATTAACTACAATATGTTTGTTTCGCAACTTTATGATTGAAGTGGCGAATTTTTATGGTATAACTGGATGTAGTTGCGTATGATTATAGTTTTATGATAACTATATTTCATGCAGTGTTATAGCTATCAAGAAGAATATCATTACAAGATTTTTGAACACTTTAAAGATGTACCTATTATAGACAAGTACAGTTAATGAGGAAGCATCAGGGTGAGAAGATCGTCACTGTCCACTGGATCATCGAAGTCAAGCAACACGGGCGCGGTACTGTACTTAGGATGAGTGACCGCCTTGAGAGCGGCTATATACGCACATGGCATGTAACGAAACAGTTAAAAAAGCTTTCTTTTCTTAGATAAAGAAAAAGAACATTTTTTTTTTATAAACGTTTATCAAGTAGACATTTTAACATTTTAATTTCATAAAAAACATTTCTAGAACCGGTATGTCGTACAATGGACCTATTCTTGCCGTCAATAAGACGTCCGAAAATGACGTCAATTGTCTGTGACATTAGACCGTCATTTTCAGTAAAGGACCAAAATTTGACGTCAAAATGACCTGTGTTTGCTACCTGGGAAAGTTCAATTTAGCATAAAATGTAATAGTATTATATATATGAAATAATGTAATAACGTAAAATTTAATTTGGAATAAAGCAATGTAATAGTGTAATAATTATCGTTTTAAATTATAGGTCTAATGCTAGCTGTTGTTTAATTGAGTATCTTTTCTATTAAACAAATTAGTTACCGTTGTAGACATATAGATACTAGGTTTCGTCTGTGAAGTAATATCGATGATAAAGATGTAAAGATATGCCGTTTTTGTTTGTCACTTATCTGAATGTTAAATTTTGTACAGATGTGCTGGTAGTGGCCGAGGTAATTAAATCTGAAAATAAAAAAGATATATAACAATATCGTGGGACAAAACTTGGGATAAGGATTCGAATGTTTGCTTGTACGACAAAGATGAGGAAGTATTGGGCGAACATAACAACGAGAACCGGTACTTGGCGAGGACCATAAATCCTGCACTTTACGGTATATAATCTGCAAATGTGTATGCGTAATTGCTCAACTAGAGAAAAATCTGCACGTCTAAATTGTTAATATTAAATGTAGTTTTTTTTTTTCCAATAAAAAGTTAAATATGTCAAATTCAACCAAGATATATTCTATTGAATTACATGACTTATTTTGTATTATTATTTTATTAGGTGATACCTGTCCTTATAAAAGAACTGAAATCGACCACTGAATCTCCTGTGCCATGGTATCGCAAAATAAAGGATAGGTTATATATCGTAATAATTATTTATTTTCTCCTGGGTGTCATCCTATTGAACTTTAGAACCCGGTGTATACATTTTAATAAATAAAGTATTAATAAAGAATGATGGTATTGAATTTTGTTAGAAATGTCCTTGGTTGCTCTTTTACAATTTTTGAGATAGCGGGATGTATTCTTTTTAAAGAGTATTATTAAAAGAAAGTTGATGTTGATTTTGGTGATCGATAAAAGGATTTTTTTCTATTGTAACTTAAAAAAAAATCCTTTCATTGGAAATATTTTTAAAAATAATTCAATCTTTTATTTAGTGAAAAGTGTAAGATTGAATTATTTCATTATATATTTCTGAAAACTTGAAACAATATTGCTATGTTTGTATGTTTTTATGTTTTTAAACAATATTTAAACAATATTTAAACAATATTTAAACAATATTAAAATTATATAATTAATTTTACGGAGTGGGTACTAAGACTGCCCACTCCAACCCTCCTCTTTTCTCAGGCCGAGCTTGGGACCGTCCAAGGCGGAGTTAAAAAAAAAATAAAAAAATATAAGGAAAAAAATATAAATATAAAATTTAAACATAAGTTTAAAACCATAATTTGAAAGTATCGCAGTTTTAGCTGTTTTCTTAAATTTTTGAAAAAAAGAATTTGATAAAATAGTTAAAACTGTAATATACTTCCTGCACAAATTTTTGAAAAATATTTCTGAAAGCTTAATCCAATACTCTAATAATTTAATAATAACTTTAATAATATTTTAAATATGTTGCAATAGGATTACTTGTATATGTTTTCTTTACTAAAAATATTACCATACAACTTAAACTGTACTATACTTTTCCTTTCGTCTGCAATAGCCACGATCTCCGCTCGAAAAATTCACCGGTCACCCATCCACAGTAATCATGCTTAGGTTTACTTCACCTCGTTCGAACTGCGTTTTTTTTTTTTTTTTTTGTTATTTGATTTTTTAGGCGAACCGCTCAATGTAGATTCTCCAAATTGTTAAATATTTCAATGCTTATCTTTCAATATTTCTTTTTATACTTATTCATTTATTTTTATACTTATTTAATTTCTTACTTATTTATTTATTTTTATACTTATTAATTTAGGCAACGTTTTTATAATTTACGCAATGTTTATTAGTATATATCACATCGTTATAATTTTAAATTATTATTCTTCCGGAAAAGGCAGTAATTCTTTTTCTTTAATAACTCTCAGACAATGCGTTTACGCATGATTTGCATATTTATTGAATATTTTTTACTAGATGGATTTTCTCCTCTTGCTATTGATATAGCAAATGCTGCTGCAAACATACCACACGATACTAACAATAACAACATCCGGTTGCTTTGTAACTTTTTCAAATATAACATTAAAGTACTGAAAAAATGACGACGTATGTAACATTATAGATTTTCAGTACTTACAGTCAATATCGAAACACAGCCTGTCTACCAATAAAACATAGAAAAGTATGTGCACTTTATTGCACTATATTGCAGACTTTTAGTGCAGACATTAAAACGAAATATGGTCCTTTAATTAATTTTTATTAGAATAGAGTTGTTTTCCAAATAATAAAAATTATATCGACACTTTATCCAAATGATTCTGGAGCGATTGGATTAAAAAATAATATTTTTTAGACACTCTGCTAATTATACGCTTAATTGATTTTAATTAATTGTGATTATTGTCGGGTTTTTTTTTACTAACAAGTACCAAAAGTGTCGTCAGCTCTTGGACTATTATGCTTAATCATGATTTGCAATTTTTCATTCATAAAGAGCGAGAGAGCGAGAGAGCGAGAGAGAGAGAGAGAGAGAGAGAGAGAAAGAGAGAGAGATCAAAAGGAATAAAAAAAATTAAATAAAAACGGACAATACTGGAGTGGATAACGGTATATTGAGTGAAAATAAATATATGAACAGACTTATTTGCATTATTAAATATGTGCATATATTTATGAACAAGAGTTCACATATGCATTAAAAAAAATTATAACCTTATTAGAAACTTAAAAAAACAGCAAGTCTATAATTATAACTTTAAATGACAAATTCCTTATTACATACGTACAAAAATCTCAGTAAAATTTATTAAACATTATATGTATATGAACTTTTTACGGATGCGTTGTGTATAAAACTTCGCCTTCTTCTTGCATTCGTGGTGAATACATTTCAACTCGTTGATAGGTTTCGTCAATTCTGGCTGCTTAAATGGTATACACAGACTCTTGGCGCCCATAGTTACCGTTCCGTCCATCATGTTCGATCTGTAATTAGTCATATTGAGTAAAAAAGAAAGCTGCTGTTCAGTACCGTTCTTGTATTCATACTTTTTACTTTTGTAACGTAAACTACTTTTTTAAACACAAAAATTTGTTTTGAATTGATATTTTGGTCATTTATAAACGCATTTTTCTGAAGTGATGATAAGCAATATACAAGTGCATAAAAATATTTTTCATACATAATAAGAAGGAAATTTTACCGTGCGCTTTGTTCCTTAATCTTATCTTCACACTCCGGTTCTCCGCAGAAAGGTGACAATAATAAATTCTTATTATCGAGCTCGAGTTTGAATTCGTTCCAGTTTTCTACCTGTTTAATATGCTCGTCTAACTTGTGCCTCGCTCTATAAACAAATAGATGAAATTGTGTGACATCAACCATATGTTATCATAAATGTTATTGGTTAAAAAATTTTTGAGTAACGTTTACCTCCGTAACAAGCTGTCTTGCACTTTCTTCAGCATACAAGTTACC
Source organism: Temnothorax rugatulus (assembly GCA_035220575.1). Classification (NCBI taxonomy): domain Eukaryota; kingdom Metazoa; phylum Arthropoda; class Insecta; order Hymenoptera; family Formicidae; genus Temnothorax; species Temnothorax rugatulus. The sequence continues at coordinate 35,274 of JASTWL010001229.1, forward strand.
GCTAAAATTAACTCATCTTTTTTGACAACTTCTCGCTCAAAGTTATCTCTTCGTACGAGTGTTACTTCATTCTTTTCCATATCTCTTGGACCGAATTCGATTCTTATTGGTACGCCTTTCAGCTCCCAGTAGTCGCATTCAGGTGCTAGATGAATTTCACCACGCACTCTAAATTCATTTATTTTTAGTTGATTGACCAGACAGGCGCATTCATTTAGAAGTTCCTCTTTCTTTGACGCAGACATGCTTGCGACTATGCCGCAGGGAATCACAATGACTTGTATCGGTGCTACATTTGGGGGTAATACCAAACCTCGATCATCTCCGTGTACCTAAATAAATAAGTATTCATTATAAAATGCATAGTTTATGCAGCATGCCACGTGTCATCTATATATTGTATAATGATAATAATTAATTGTAGTAACCATTATCATGACTCCAATCGTTCGTTAAACCCCATGAATTTTGATAAACGAACGTTTTTTCTCCATCCGCTTCTACTTGGATATTAAACATTTTCGAAAAGTTTTGTCCTAGATGGTGGCTCGTCGCTCCCTGTATCGCGCGACCGTTAGTTGAAATTAACACCTCGACAGTAGTGGTATAATCGCCACCCGTGAACTTCTCCTTTTCAGTCTTACGACCCTTGATGACGGGCACCGCTAACAACTCCTCATAGACTCTAGCGTACATATCTAAAATGATCGACACTTCCTCCTCCGCTTCCGTCTGCGTAGCAAACGCGGTATGACCCTCCTCCCATAAACATTCTGTGGTGGATAAAAACGGTTTGGGATCTTTAAATCCCATTCTCTGCAAACAAAAATAAGATAGAAATGTTTATTACTTTCGACGACAATTAGCAATAAATGTATTGAAACGACTTTACAACGTTTTGACCTTCAGGATTGGATCCTTCTCAAACAAAAATAAGATAATTGAAAAGGAGCGGTATTAAAGTAGAGTAGAGAAAAAAGACTGATAATACTTACCACAACGTTGCACCATTGATTGAGCTTAAGAGGTAAATCGTCGGCAGACCTCAGCCATTTGGCATAAGACGGGTACATAATAGTCTCCGAGGTGGGCCGTATAGCCAAGGGCTCCGCCAGATCGTCTTCGTCCCATTTTGTTACCCACGCGACTTCCGGCGCAAAGTCCGTTATATGTGCCTTCTCCTTTTCTAATGCGTCACGAGTAACGAACATCGAAAAGACGCATGGTTCAACACCGAGCGCCGTTATCTCTTTGTTGATGTACTTCTTTATCATCTTCCAGATCGAGAAACTCCACGGACGAAAAATGTGACATCCCGACACGTCACAATATTCAATCATTTCGCTCTTTGTGATAACTTGCGAATACCAATCAAAGAAGTTCTCTTCCTTCTTCGCCTCCAGTCATAATTTCGTTCCAGTTTTGCTTGTAACTACATCCTGACTATCCGCGTTTTTCGCAACTTCTTTCTCCGACGTCTTTCCGGGCTTGGTAGAATTTTGCTTTTCCTTTTTCGACGCTGCCTCCGAATTCGCGGGCTTCCAATCCTGACCAGTCGCATTTTTATAGTCACTTTTCAGGCTTACGAGAATCTTCACTTTTTGATCAATAACGCTCTTGTCGGCTTTCGAGCTTTTTAGATTTCGCACTTTGTCGCCTTGCTTCTTTATTTCTTCGGATATCTTATCTGCTTTTGACATTTCTTTGTTCTCTGGCTTTGTCTTACTTTTAATACTAGCAAGTGTCAGCTGGTTAACAATCCTGAACATTCCCCTATTCATAATTACGTATCAAATTTAAGAGAACCTTCAATTCTTGAATAAAAACGTTCCTGTCAGCTTTCGAGTTTCTTAGATTTCGCACTTTGTCGATTTGCTTCTCTATTTCTTCGTCCTGATTGTTGACGCGATCCATTTTATCTTCCTAAAAATTTCCTCTTTTAGTTATTGATTCTTTTAAAGATTATAAATAATACTTTGCAATAGTAAAATAATACTTTACTTTTTGTCATTTAATGTACAAATTATTAATTTATAAATAATAAGATATTAATTGAAAGATAAAGTCCTGATTTTATTTGCTGATTACGTGACACTGCAGGCGTCATATAATGTGTTGTTGTATGTCCGTCAGGTATATGGAACAATATAATAGGTTATTCCCGTGATGAATAAGAACTAATGGTGGCATACGGAACGTCACAATTACATTTTATGCTAAATTGTATGCTAAACTTTATGATAAATTTTCTAGAATATCGATATCTAGATAATTGTTAAAAAATTAGGAATTATGACGCAAATCTCAATTCAACTAGTTTTGCAGCAATTAAAGTCTGTTTGACATCTAGTTTCGACATTTCCCAAGTAATATATAAAAGTTAAAAAAAAACAGACAGTTTTGTATTATGCAGCATGTGGGTTATATACAAGCTGAACAAGTATGATGAAATTATCGAACGAGTTTCACTAATTGGTCCTCAGTAAACTCGTGTATTTTATACATCGCACTAAATATGTAACGACATGTGACGCGCTACTTGCATGGTATTATTATCGAAAGCGTCTTTATTCATCGCACGTGAAAAAACCTGTGGAATAATTGCTACACGACTCGACGTGACATGACGCAACAAACGTGAGAAATGTCGATAAACGCGGCAAGAATACAGAAAGTAGGTAAGTATAAATTATGAAAACTTGTAAAAAAAACCTGAAAATCTATTATGAAAAAGAAAGGAACATTCGCCTCAACAATTATTTGTCTCCCCTCTGTTCCAGAAAGAGAACGCTCTTCGTAGAACGTTCCGCGAGGCCTCATCCTCGAAAAATAACGCATACGATATTTTATCAATGTCACAGACTAGAAAATCACACTTTGCAAGTGTGCTATTGGTTGCAAAGTGATATTCGTAACACATCGTATGGGATATTTTTCGAGAATTAGGCCCCAGGGGAAGCTAGAAAATGATGAAACCGACGTTCAGATTCCGAACCGCGCGTTGATCGCATGAATTTCACCTAGCGAAGGACGCGCTGGGTCAAGGGCAATTTTAAGCGCCATTGTCTTCGCACGTTCACTCTAAGCGAAACAGATTCAGTGTCAAGCATGCGCCGATGAAAGTTAATATTGTTAATAATCATACTCCACACGGCAGATCCCGCGTTGAGGTTAAGCTCTCGCCAGAATCCGGAGTAGCTCGTGGCTCGTGGCTTCTTCTTCTCCTTTTTCTTATATTAAATCGGCTCCTGCCTCTTTTCAGAGGACAATACGGCCAGATTTGATCGCTGTTCGCTGTTCGCTTTACTAAGACTGAATCACTATTTAAGTACGCACGTGGCTCGTGGCAGAGAGAAGGATCTGTCTCTCTGCTAGTCTGCACGTGGCGACGTGGCTCGGCCGCCTCGGGAATCGGGAAAGGCTGGGAAAGGCTCGCGCATGCGCAGCAAATCAAAGTGGGGGGGCTAAAAGAAGGTCAAAAATTTGTTTTCGATTTCCTAAAAAAACGAGAAACTATCAAACGTTTTGAATACGGTACCAAATACTACCAATCAACCACCAAACGATTGGTAAAAAGAAAATATCAATAATCCACTTGGGGGGGGGGCTAACTTTGTCGAGGTACATATCTAAAACCGGGCCGTGTTGTCTCTCATTCTTCTCTCTGCTCCGACGTCTTTCCGGTCATTGCTATCAGTGCTATCAGAGAGAGGCTTTTTTAATAAAAATGCAATAAATCATTAAAGCAATGATGGAGCAATCGTTTTATGTTGGATATACTTGCAGAGAACTATAGGCGTCACTTGTAAAATGATCAATTTGTTAATTTTTTAATAAAAATGCAATAAATCATTAAAGTAATGAAGGAGCAACGCATAGCAATTAAGGAGCAATCGTTTTATGTTGGATGTACTTGCAGAGAACTATAGGAAATATGTTATTTCAAAAAAATGAGTGGTTTTTTGCAAAAATATCATTAAATATTAATTATACGAATGGAGCAATCGAATATCCCAACAGAGCAAGCGAGAAACAGTTATTCTACGAAAAATCAATAGGAAATGTTGACTAAACTCTTTGAGATATAGTTATAAACGATAGAGCTGTTATATTACGTTTGAATGTTCCGCCGTTGGCTGCCGAACCATATAGTTACAATAGGCGGCCGATAGGTGGCGGCGGCGTCACTTGTGAAATGATTAATTTGTTAATTTTTCAATAAAAAATGCAATAAATCATTAAAATAATGATCGAGCAATAAGGAGCAATGAAGGAGCAATCGTTCTATGCCGGTTTTAGTTGCATAGGGTTATTATAAATATGTTTTTCAATAAAAATAAAAAAATTTTCGTTTTTATTAAATATCTCCAAAAATATTAATTTTAAAAGGGGAGCAATCGTTGATTCTGAGGGAGCAATTAAGGAGCAATCGAATGAGCTATGTTTCATTAAAAAATATGAACTTCCAGCGCCAACTTATTTCCGGTCTATTCTCTCTGGGTTCTGGGTATAGACGGTATAGTATCGAGTTCCATGGTACTATAGTGATGGACGTCGGCCGAGATGAACGGCTGCTTCCACGGCGTCACCGTATATAACAGGCGGAATTATGGCTCGTCAGGTTTAGGCAAGATTTAGATAAGATTAATTGAGTATTATCAAAATCGTACGGACTCCCCGAGTGTTTCGGCCGAGGCGTAGTCGTCGGTGCTAAAACGAGGACGTGAGATGTCCGGCTTTGACGAGAATCCCTTCGGGGAGCCTACGATTAACGATCCCTTCTCGGTGAGTAGCGTTTTACCCTCGTGTGCGTGACAGTGATGGAAGCGAAACACACGCAGCTCCGTGCTCCAATATTGCTCGCGTATCTGTCAAAATTCCCCGAGGCGAGGCCCAGCCCCGCCGATATTCCGCGCTCGCGAAGGATTTAATCGCGACCTATCGAGTGATTTTTTTTTTTACGCCAATAAGCGAAACTTACGACACTCGACCGAAAATTTATCGGACGTGTCATTCCTAATGTCGGCATAATCCGCTTGCATTGGCAATCCTCTTTTCTTATCGTCATATGACGCCGATGGTTTATTATAAAATCTAATTCCCCCTGAATATCTGTATGTTTTATCCGTATGCCATATATATTTAATGATATCACTGTATTTTGCGTGCAATTTTGTGACGCTGCAATAAAGTATAATGTCTTGATGTTATTTTCTTTTCGCATTTGATTATAGTTTGATTTTGTAATCCCACTTTAAAGTATGATTCGAATAAAATGCATTTTTGAATAATAATTTGTTGGAATGTGTATGCATATATTTCTTTGTGTCCCATTAAAATGACACAGTTGTATATCTATATAAGAACAAAAGAGAAGATAAGATAAGAAATTCTATTAAGAGATTAAAAAAGGAATGTCAATGGATATTGATACATGTAACATATGTAATAGGATCCTGCGATACGAAGAGCAGTAACCTCTACACCGGCTAGCAGAGGTCTTGAGGATTACAATCCTTTCGCCGAGCAAGGCACTCAAGGAACTACACAAGTCAGAGGGGCAGTAAATCCGCCCATCTATGGCGGAGTCGGTGCGACGCAGCAACCCGCTACGCTTCAACCTTCTAATCAGGAAGCACCTCCTCCGGCGTACGCTCGTACTCCCCAGCAAACAGTCAATGCGGCGCTTGGAAGCACCATGTCACCTCCGTCAAATGTAAATTTATATTGAATATTTATTTGAGTGTGTTTCACGTATCTGTGGCGCACATGAACCTGTTAAGATCAGATAAGAGAAATTATTCTAATATATATTTTAGCAACAGGCAGAACCGGAATGGAAAGCCAGGGCGGAAGAGGAATTGAGAAATACCCCGTATTACCGTTAGTACTTATCATCTATACTTTACAATTTTTAATATCAAATAAAATTGCTTCACACAATTATTTATTGGTGCTTTAGCGAGACGAAATAATTGGCCGCCGTTACCAGACAAGTGCTGTTTTCAGCCATGCTTCTATCAAGATATTGACGTGGAAATTCATACCGATTTCCAAAAAACAGTGAGGCAATTATATTACCTCTGGATGTGTAAGTTCAATTGTAGACGATATTATATTTATTAAATGTTATATATGGATTATATATTTATTTAATAATATTGTTTACAGTCCACGGCTCTGTTCTGCTGTTGAATGTAATTGGAGGCTTCGTCTTGATGCTCTGTGGCGAGGGTTTTTCGACATTCGGCCTGGCTATCTTGTATCTCATACTCTTCACTCCATTCTCCTTCATGTGCTGGTTTAGACCAGCGTACAGGGCTTTCAAGTAAATCCACTTAACATTTCAGAAATCGGGAGTGAAATTAAGGATTAGAAATTATTTTAATTAATTTTAATTATTAATTATTAATTAATTTTAATTATTTTAATTTTTCAGGAACGACAGCTCTTTCAATTTTATGGTCTTTTTCTTCGTCTTCTTCTTTCAACTAATCGTCACCGGTATCCAGGCTATAGGTATTCCTGGTGCTGGAACTTGGTAATATATTTGTATTACTATATTTTTATTGCACGCTTTAATTTTTTATGCACGATGTGCAAGCACTTGTATGTTAATACAAATTGTATATTTTTATTTTTTAGTGGCATAATTACTGCAGTTAGAATGTTTGACTCATCGGCCAAAGGTATTTTCGTCGGTCTTCTTATGCTCTTCGTCGCTATTTGTTTCCTTCTTGCGGCAGGTGGTGATCTCTTACTGCTTAGTAAGGTACATAGTACATACATATAGACTAAGATTTAAAAAAGTGAAGATTAATATTGATCTCAAGTAAACTAAAGTGAGATTATTTATTTTCAGATCCATCGTATTTATCGTACCTCCGATGCGAGTGTTACAAAGGCGCAGCAAGAGTTCGCTACAACATTTTTGCGAAATGAGCATGTGCAAAACGCCGCGAGCAATGTCGCGGCCAGTGCAGTTCGCACGCAAATGGCTAACGCTACCCAGCCACGTTACTAAATGATTCTACCATTTATTTGTTCTACAAAAAACACTGTTTTGGCTTTACATCATTCAGTAAGTGGATAGATCTCATTAGTTCCACTATTTATGGATTATATGAAACAATCATAGAAATGCAATGTATTGCAAAAACTTTATTCTTACAATGAAACGCTGCTATGTATGAACATTATACTTTACGATGAAATTTATTATCTGATGTACGTTATCTTATTAACGTTAATTGTACAGTTAATACTGCAAAGAGTATTTCGAAGCATCAACGGATATTCTAAAGAAATCTTTCGAAACCAGTATGTATTTCTTTCTAAGTATAACATTTTATGTTGAAAGAAAAAATTATACTATACACATCTCTATATAAGTTTGATGTATTAGTTTGTATTACTGTTTATCATGTACGTTTATTTATGAGATCTTCAAATTAGGTTACAATGATATGAGCGAGCTATTGATCATATCAGTCATATCATCATAATTTTATTATTAAATAATTGCTTTATATTTACTAGCTTTCATATTTTAGTGGCACAGTCTCATGACAATGTGATCATATTATAAGTTATGAAAGTAATTAAATTTATTCCAAGTTCAAATAACTGCAAGATTCGAATTATAAAACATAATTTGATTCATATTTGTTGAATATGTTAACATAAATGCTAACTTACTTATAAATATTCACAAATAGCTTTCTTATGAACCTGTGAAACCCTGTACATTCCTATTTTTTATGCAATATGTTAAATCATTTTACTGATTGTTGTTTTATATTAAATGGCTTTTATCAAAACAAGGAAGCATGTTAATAGAAAGGAAGATTTAATTTTACTGGAAATTTTATAAATTTGTATAATAATTTTTTTCAATTAAAGCGTTAACAAATGTTATTTGTTGGAACTGAGATATACGACGGTTTATTTGTATTTCTTCACGTATTATAATGGTAATAAATATATATAAATACAACTAAAAATTTTAAAAATAATTTTTAAAGATATAATCATAAATATCAGATATAAAATTTTCTATGCGAAATCATCAAATGTCAAGTTTTATGCAGATTATCAAGTCTGATAGGTATTTATCATAAAAATATCATTAATTTAAAAATAAATAATTTTTAATCTCGATTGTGATATATTGGCAGGTTACGTCTTTATATGTATGGTTCCAATTCCTGTAAGTTAAGCCTTTTGAGTAAGTCATTTGCTGTAAAAAATATTGAAATATTAGTATCGTATAAAAAATGCTAAAATATTTTATATATTTTATACTACTTCGTAAATTGTTTAATATACCTTTTAAATGATATGTTGCTATTGGATCTGTTGGAAATGGACAACCGGCATCGGAACTATTTAATAGTGTAGTTCCAACCAATTCTGCTGCAGTTACAGCATCAATGACCTCTACTTTAGTTCGATACATGAGTTTTGCGTGGCCTTCAGCTAATCTGAAAATATCCAATGACGTTATAGATCACCGATAATCGAAATTGAGTCAGGACAAACAACATTCGAAAAAGAATCTCTCGTCTTATTATTGATGACTAATTTAAATGATTACTTTTTCGCTTTACCTGATAAGACTATCTAAGAGTCGCACTGTCGTTCTCTCAGGCTTTCTATATGGGTCTGATCTATGATGAAGATAAGTTGCACTGAGTATCTTTTTTGCCTCTTCGGTTAGCGTTGGCTTTAATACACGCACGTGCGCGAAATATTCGCAGAGAGTCTCTTCCGACCACAAGCCCGTTAAATTCAAAGGACCCATATACGCTTCGGAATATCTGTAATATTTCATATGTTTTATTACTATGATCGCAACATCGATTGTGTGAAAGGGAAATGCGGATATTATTACGAATTGTTTTCTTCGTCTTCACAGGCAGCTTTCAAAATGTGACTCGACGTCAATCTGTCCCATTCGGGATTTCTAGTGTCTCTTAGAAGAAGAATCAGATCGAAGCGTGACAAAAGAGGATTTCCCAAGCAGGTTTTCCATTCTTCGCCCGTGAAACATCCACCGTCTGGATTGATGGCCGCAATAACGGAACAGCGGCTGTTTAGCGTGCTCACCATGCCAGCTTTGGCGATGGAGATCGTTTGCTGTTCCATCGCTTCGTGTACAGAGGTTCTATCATGCGAACTCATTGTTATGAACTCGTCCACGCAACACACACCTCCATCTGCGAGCACTAGAGCTCCGGCTTCTAAATGCCAACCGTCCGAATCCTGTAATATATTTTTCACAGTAGATATCTCTATATTTCTTATTTACAAAATGATCGCTTAACTAAAAACGATGAATGAAAATAAAGCATTTAACATGTACTAACTTTGACAGCAGCTGCTGTAAGTCCAGCGGCAGTGCTTCCGACACCGGTTGTAAAGACAGACCGGGTACTCAGTCGAGACGCAACACGAAGCAATTGTGATTTGCCAGTGCCAGGATCACCGACCAGAAGAAGATGAGGCTCACCTCTTATACGCGTTCCCGTTTCATTAGTTTTCGTCACACCACCGCACAACACAACGGCCAATGCTAATTTCGCAATATACATCCCATATAACTATCGAAAACCAAAAGAGAAACAGAATGGGTTTATTAAAATTTTTGATATTAATGATATAAATTATAAAACATTACTTTGTGTAATATTTAAGAATATTAAATTTAAATATACTTGTGGACAAATAGAGGCGAGAATATTATCCCTGCCAGATAACGCATTCTCTCGATAATGTTCCCAATACGCTGTAAAAGTGTCTTTTATTTCTGCTGTAGAGAACGTTGCATCAGTGATTTTCCTGCGTACAGAAATGCTATTTGCCATCAGGAACGTCGTAGCTTCCGCGCGTTGGCCAACCTTCAACGTGCCCCATTTTCGTATAACTACTCCACTACAAATATTTTTATATTTATAACTGAAGTTAATCGTTAAGTCAAATTTTCTGATTTTATTAATTATAATATTGGTATTTTTTTCCTAAATTATATATCAATTATAGATACACAGATTAATAAAATATAAAAATATATAATTTGTGAACCTGACATCTACATTGTCTCCAGGTTTACACTTGTCAACAAGATCATCCAACAAAATTACTTGCAGACCCACCGAATAGCAACTCCTTGTATCTGTTTTACATTTATCCTGCATACAAAATTGTTGTTCAAGTATATAATATACATATTTCTAACAGTAAAATTAAGTTTTCTTCTGTACCTGAATCTTTATTTCTTGGTAATCAGAACAATCGTCTTGTTCTAAACACGTTGAAGCTGTCACACCTTGAGAACGACATGATTCGCAACTTTTAATATTTCTAAACAATTGTTTTTCCCATTCTAACTATAAGGAAAAAAACTAGCTTTAAACTAATTTGTTGTTATTTCATGTTATGCTTTTTAAGTTCACCTACTTTCACTATATTAATATGCTTGCATTTTCTACAGACAAAACGTTTCTTCAATTTCATAACTGTGGGCTGAGACATGCGTACCACAATTCCGGATGTCGAAACTAGCTCACCAATTTTACCTACGTCGATTTTTAATGGTACTGCGGTAATTCGAATGTGAACCTGCATATGGTATAATAAAGTAAGATCCAGATAAGAATATATAATATTTATTAACAACAGTATAGAAATGATATATCTGTGTCTATTTAAATATTTACAATTATGTAATATCTTTCTGGTTAATATATTATATAAAAGTAAATTAGATAAAATGTAGATATCACTTTTTAATTGACATAGACTTCAAGATTTATTCGTCAAAATATAAAAATAATCGCTTCTAGTCAAATAATATGCACATAATTCATCCAATAATAACTGATAAAGTCTCATACTCTGGTCTTACTATTTGCTGAGTTTTGCATAGTTGTTCCTCAGCTTTTACTGCTGCCTCGTTACACAGTGGTAAATAGTGATTAGGATTACGTAAGATTTTCTGTGCACTCTCTGCATCAGCCTCAAATAATGACACAAAGCTAAAAAGTCATTAATATACGATAAGAACACGATTACAGGATTATTATAACTTTTATTAATTCTTATTGATACATTTAAGAGATTTACGCAGGCAATCCTTGGGTCTGTTTTCTATTTCTGAACTGGCTGTACTTGTTCAGATTTTCCTTCTAATGTGGAGTAAAAAAGATGAACTCTGAACTAGTGCAGCGAGTTCAGCAATAGAAAACAGACTCATCAGACTGCGGTTCACTTGATGCTACAAATGCTTCGAAGCATTCCTCTTCTCCTTTTTTTCAATGAAGACAGAAGGAGAAGAAGAACGCTTCAAAGCATTTGTAGCATCAAGTGGACCGCAGCCTCAATGAGATACATCACACTAGTCTAACCTAGCAAATGCTTGTAAAGACTTACTTTACGTATATCGAATAAAATAAGTGATCCTCTGTAGCATTTAATATGTCTTCCAAGTCTTTCGTGTGGTGCTTCAAGAGATAATCTTGAAGCATGTTGATATTTTACAATAAAATGTCACTGATCTTTAACTCGAAGATATATCCCAAGATTCCCAAGACACAACATAAATAACACGTGGTTAGTGGTTATCTTCCCGCCAAACGATCTCGGGTAGTCAGGTAGAGTTGGCTACCAGCTGAGCCGTTGCGACTCAGCTGGTAGCCACTCCTTTTTCTCTCTCTTTCTCTACAGATTCTTATCAGAAATTTTTACAGGATCCGACTAGTTGAAGTATACTGAGCTATATTGAAGTATAAACGAATAAAACAACTTTAATAATTGGGATAAATCAGAAAATTAGCATTTTGCTGTGGTGGAAAAATATCTCAGAATTTTTCATGCTCTTAGAATCAGAATTTCTATAAAAATTTTCACTCTCTCAGATTTTTTATACGAATTGGAACGTTTTTCAGAAAAATACTCAGAATCAAAATAAGAATAAAATATTTCCCGCCAATACATCATTGTAGAAATCTTAAATAAGTATGAGAAAATCTGCAATTTATCGGAAAAATTTTCATACATACGGATACTGAAATATTTCGAAAATCATCAGTTTTTCTGAAAGTATCTTTTTTTCGAGAAATTTTATTTATTTTTTCAGAATTTTTCGTAAGTTCCAATTCTTACAAAATTTCTAAGAAAATATGAGAAATTT
>JASTWL010001230.1:0-47459 GCA_035220575.1 Temnothorax rugatulus
TTTTAAACTATCTTTTCTGGGCCAAGCGAGTCAAAATACATAAGGAAACATATCCTGAATCGTTTCTGTTATACCGGCTAAGAGTACAACCAGCGAAAGTGTTCGTTTCGTGGAGTTTTGAAATTTTTTTTAGGTTTGCTCGGAATTGAGAACCAAACTGACAATTCTGACTTCGGATGCGGATTCAGCGGGTCAAAATACATAGGAATATACTAGTCTGGTATACAGGCCAACCCACTTTTTTTGTGTGCCTGTGTAATTAGCTTGAAAGGAAACAGGATATAAAATTTTGATAAAGAAAGTGAAACTTTCAGTAGCGGTAAAAATTAATAAAATTAAAAGTCAAAGTAAGAGATAATTTTTAGTATCTTGTAATAATATATTAAAGTCAGATACAAATAATGTTAGAAGATAATTAAAATTATGAATTTTACAATATTTTTATAAAATATGTAAAATATAAAATATGAGAGAGACAGAGAAAAAGAAAAAGAAGAAAACAAAGAAAAAGACAAAGAGAGAGAGAAAAAGAAAGAAAAAGAGGGGGAGGAAGAGAAGGAAGTATTTGAAATAATAATTAAATTTATATGTACGTAAATCGTCGACGATAAGATGGTGATAGCATGTTTTTTTTTAACTTGTTTTCTCCGTGATTAGATGTGATGACAAAGTTAAAGATGACGAACAAGAGAAAAGGAAGAAGACGGAGAGAATGAGAGAGAGAGAGAGAGAGAGAGAGAGAGAAGTTAAAAATTCACCTTTGTAATCAAAGAGGTAATACAATGATAATATATCGCCTGTTAAAAATTTTATATATAAAGAATTATATGTATAGTTTCTTCCTTTTTATTTTTCGATACTTTTAATTAATTATTAAATTCATTTTTTTAGGCTTTTAATTAATTATTAAAAATGTATTTATATCTTTGCAATAAATAAAATCAATTTAAATAAAAAGATTTGTTTGTATAAAATCATTTAAAAGTCATGTTGTTATATACCGTAATTAAATTTTTCTTAATGTGGTATTACTAAAAAAATAGCAATATTAAATATTGTTATAAATGTTGTTTTGTGTAATAATATAGTAAAAAGTTAAATGGCGCGCGCTTGTAGTGTTCTAGTACCTATACATGTATATATATACATATATATGTAATATACATATAATATTTTATACATATAAGCATAACAAGCGCATGATGAATCAATTATTTAATCATCAGAAATTTTTCGTATTAAAATCCAGTTGTTATGGAAATATGAGATAGACTTTCTTAAAATAAAATTATAGTAATGAGTAACTTTTGATAGAAGTCAAGATATTAAAATCTGTTGTTGTGAGCATTTAATCGCACAGCTTATCTTGTGTGATTTCCGATACGACAAGTATCATCGCAATGATACCGAGTCCAAGAAGCGTTTCTCCCCCTTCCTATCATGATTTTCTTATGTATATAGATACTTACATGCGTAGAATGCGCTACACGTACGTATTTATAACGTTCTACGCCGCGTCCGACGAAGCATCTCGTTAGTCTGTTATCTCATTGCATCACGATGGTTTCGACCTTCGTGTTATTGCTGACTACTCTAGTCGTCATCGGCGTTCTGAAAATTCTTTCTGTGCTGCATCACGCGTATTTTTACTGGAGGAATAAGGGCTTACCTTTCCTGCCAAATTCGATATCGTCTTTTATAACAGTTTGGAAAGTGTTTGCGGGCTACATCCCATTGGCCGATTATTGCCAATACATGTACCGTTCCTTCCCAAACGCTAAATATGTTGGAGGAGTGGATTTTTTTACGCCTGCCATATTTTTGCGCGATCCCGAGCTGATTAGAGACATCATGGTGAAAGATTTTGAACATTTCCCGGATCATCGCATCTTCGTTGACGAAAGCGTAGAACCGCTGTTTGGCAAAAACGTCTTCTCCTTGCGCGGAGATCGTTGGAAAGAAATGAGAACTACACTAAGTCCCTCTTTCACCGCCAGCAAAATGAAGTTCATGTTCGATTTGATATCGAAATGTTCTCACGACTTCGTCAATTATCTGGTCGATCATCCGGAGCTCTGTCAGGAGATCGAAACAAAGGCGGCCTTTAGACGATACACCAATGACGTAATTGCTACGGCAGCCTTTGGCATAAGTGTGAATTCTATGAAAGATCGGGACAATGAGTTCTATATAAGAGGAATAGAGGCTACCACGTTTACTTCCGGACTACTAACGCTTGTTAAGTTTATATTTTTACGCGCGTTTCCACGGCTTGCTAAATTAATAGGTGTAACTTTTTTCCCGTCGGCCACGTCCAAGTTTTTTAAGAAGATCGTAGGGGAAACCATTAGAGAGCGAGAAACACAAGATATCGTCAGACCAGATATGATTCATTTACTAATGCAGGCTCGGGACAAGGACAGTGTCAGTGTACCGAAAATGACATTGGACGACATCGTTTCGCAAGCTTTCATCTTTTTCTTCGCTGGTTTCGATACCTCCTCGACCCTGATGTGTTTCGCTGTTCACGAGCTGGCTGTTAATCAAGCTGTTCAGGATCGCCTGCGCGAGGAGATCTTGCAGTATCTTACCGAAGGAAACGGTGAGATTTCTTACGAGTCGCTATCGAAGATGTCTTACATGGACATGGTGATTTCCGAAGCTCTCAGAAAGTATCCACCACTTGTCCTCATCGATAGACTTTGCGCTAAGGAATACGAACTACCTCCGTCGCAACCAGGCAACAAAAGTGTGATCGTCAAACCTAACAATACATTGATGTTTCCCGTTTATGCTATACATCGCGATCCAAAATATTTTCCGAACCCGGATAAGTTCGATCCCGAAAGATTCAGCGAGGAGAACAAGGACAACATTGTACCATACACTTATCTACCATTTGGTCACGGGCCTAGAAAGTGTATCGGCAATCGATTTGCTCTTATGGAGACTAAGATTCTGATAGCTCATCTTTTGCAAAAGTTTACTTTGAAGGCTGTAGAAAAAACCGTCGAACCAGTTGTACATTATAAAACGTACGAGTTTTCGCTGGTCCCTGATGGCGGATTTTGGATTGGCTTGGAGAAGAGAGAAACGTGAAAATCTTGTGTAAAATACATAATTCTATATACGGTATAGTTGTGTTCGTAAAAATATTATCGCATTTTTAACTTACAAAACATTCAACGCTTTTAAAGATGATTAAATTGTACAATAAGATTTATTTGCGCAGTATTGATAATCCAAGGCACAAATTGAATAATTGTTTTTGCTAAAAGGAAATGAAAAAATTGATAAGCATTGTCATTCGTGAGTTTACTCGAAGTGCTGATCATTTTTAGTGACTTATCTATAACTTCGACTTGTCATCCAATAGCACAGTAGAGGTGATAGAGACGATGTCGTTAATTCCTTATATAATAGTAAATAGTTCTATTGCGCGAATGTCTATTACATTTTTTTACTTTTAAGACAATTTCGTTTTTTATTAGTTCAAATTACGTTTACTTTTAGTTCAGATTTCTTTGTAATTTGTTGTAAAATTGAGCATTCGACGTTATATGTAATATTTTTTTAAGAAAATTTAATCGTATCATTAACCGTTGGTGCGATATACGCACTATGTACGTATCATATACGCACTTTTTTATATTTTAATTATAACATTTTTAATATCTTCAAAATTATAATATTTCATATGATACCTTAGTAAAAGTATACTAGAAATGCGGATAATTATTTTAATGCTTTTATTCCTTCAGAAAATAATCAGAGTAAATAGAGAGAACATTGAATTTGGTATCTATTTATATCATAAATTTAACATTCAAAAGGCATTTCGTCCAGTTGTTTCAGTTTACCTAGCTCATATAAATGCTGAAGTTAATTGTGTCATTGCCTAGTTTTCTCTCTATTGACTGTGGTCTTGTTATTGGTAGGTCTACATATCCGTTATATACTTATTTATCAATTACTTTTTTGGTCTATTTTATTGTGTCCCTTGGAAAATGTTGTAAAATATTTTTGTTTGCTTGAGGAGCAAGTTTTAATTAACTTCTGAAATAAAAATATGTAGTGGAAAATGTAATCACACTGCAAGAATTTAAAATACCTTAAAGTGATGAAAACGTTTGCTCGATATTTAATATAAATCTTATTTAATAACTACTATATATTAGTTTAACGTTCAGTAACTTTGTCGTCATCCGCTGTTTTCCAAGTGGCAATACATTTTTTAAGTTTAATAATAGAAAACATCGTTCGTATAGATACACTATTACATTTATACTAAATAAGATAAAATTGCGTGACAAGTAAGTTAATAAAATATTATGATAATAAAGTAAACTAGAAGGGAATATATATATATGTGTAGTATATTATATATAGTATATATATATATTATGTCACACTCAACAAAAAGTTAATTCTTTTCCTATTTTTCTTTCTTTTTGAAGTATTTATGCATACTGGTGTAAAACTTTTGGAGGTCAGAAACATGTACTGGACAGAGACCGAGACAGACAAAGCGAAGTAACTACAAGAATTCTATGATTTATAATCAAACGGATATTATACTTCAGTTAATATATCTCCATCGTCATATCGGGCTTCGCATACATACATCAATTCGAGAGAAGGGGAGAGAGAGAAGGGGAGAGAGAGAAAGAGAGAGAGAGAGAGAGAGAGAGAGAGAGAGAGAGAGAGAGAGAGAGAGAGAGAGAGAGAGAGTGCTAGTGCTCACGCCTTCCTTCGCACATCATCCGTCGCCAGCACGTCGTCTCAGCAAGCAAGGGATCGTCTCTAGTCGGTCGGGCCGTCATGCCACGTAGGCTGGATCCTCTCGATCTTTGGTCACGCCAACAACCAAGGCTCCTCCCGAGCTGCAAGGCCCCGAGGTCGTCGAGAATTACAGCTGTTCCGTGCACCGTCTACGATTCTCCGCGGAAGCCGGTTGTGGGTCCACCGAGTATAACTCGGACCCTTGCAAACGGATCCTCTGCTCTTTCGTACGGCAGCACGAATGAAAAACTGACCTCTGGAGGCCAGATCGATCCACCTTCTAGGAACCCTCTCTTACGTCTGATTGATCTCCGATCTTTTCCGAATTCTCGATCGTCTTATCGATGACTCTCTCCTCCATACATCTCATTATTCTCCCTCTTCTCGCTCAACTCGTATACTCTCCCTTCTCATCCCTCTTAATCTCGTTACCTTGGTCTCCTTTTTCCTTCTTTGATCTGTTATTTGTATGATTTTAATAAAATATTTTGATTGTTTTTACTATTAAAAAATAATACAAAAGTGTTGCAAAGTCAAGAGACACGTACGGTAGTGTCTCGCGCCAAGTATACGCGCAGCGAGACCGCACCGTGTATCTTTACGCGACGCGACGAGTTGCAAGTACCCGAGATTTCGTGATCTCAATCTCAATAACTATAAATACTCAACCGATCAAGTTCTAAGTTGACTCAATCGATAGCTTGGGCTTATGTAATATAAGAGTGTTTTTATTTTTCCTCTACGTGTTCTACGAGCAGAAATACTACGACGCAAAGTCTGAAATAAAGAATTAATAATAAAGAATTTATTTCTACTAATTACCGATTTGCAAAGGAAATTAATTCATTTTCGCCTAAATACTAATTTATACGTAACTAGAAGCTTTTTCTCTGACAAATTACCAATTCTTTTAGTAATGCGTAATTCACTTTTACCTAAATATTATTAATTTTTACGTAATTAGTAATTTCTTGTAACTAATTACTAATTTGCTTATTCAATAAAAATTTAGGAAAATATGTATGTAGTATACGGCACCCTCTCCGATTCCTTTAAAATTTTCAAATTTTGTGTATATTTTGATTTGAGTAGAGAAGACCGGGGCTGGTTGTCACACTTTTTAAATACTGATTTAAGAAAAACGTTAGCAATATTTTATAATATCGTATACTACTTTATAATGTAGCTACATCCTTTAAGTGTAAGAAAAAGAATAATAGACTTGTATATATTTATAAGAAAAAAGGTTATTTAATTTTAAACAAAATCGTGCAAATGTGACAATTAACCCCAATATCCAGGGTTGGTTGTCACATGACTCTGGATTGATTATCATGTATCTTTCATAGATAGGACACATACGACAAATAGTTCCTGTTTTAATATTTTATTAAAGTTAGTGACAGTTTTTGGTAAATTTAACTCAATAATATATTGCAGCATGAATTAAACGAAAAATTAATAATTTTCATAAACTTTGTAATATAATTCTCATAAACTTTGAGTAAATAAAAGAATAATAATTCTCATAAACTTTGAATCCCATCTCATTTGAGACAACTTACCCTGAACGGTCTTTTTGAACAAAGAAAATTACACCTATAAACTATGTTGCAATGACGGTTAACTAAATACAGGAAAAATTATTTAAAACTATATTTCTTATGACTAAAAAGAAATTACGACTAGTAATTCCAAAAAAATCAACGGAACAATAAAAATAGAGGTAAGAAAAATTTACTCACGACCTCCAATTTTTAAAAAGTGCTCGTAAATATCACATGCGATGTTTTTGAAACGAGCTATTTCGTACATCCGATTAACACGATAAGAGCAACCTACACTACCTACATAGAGAAGAATATTTCACTTAATGTACTAAAGTGAGATATAAGCTTTGTGACAATTTACCCGTGTGACTTTTATACATATATATATAGTCCCGGTCTCCCCTAGTGAAAAAGATTCTCCGAAAGAAAATTGTCGTTCATGTTCCGTTTGTTTATAATTAATACTTAAAATATCACGATGTCGGTAAGTGAAGAAATAATAATTTATATATATATATATATATATATATATATATATATATATATATATTTGGCTTCTTACTATTAGATCACATGTTATTTACAACTTTATCTCTACTTTTCTACTATTATATAAAGGGGAAAAGTTTGTACCATTGTTCGGGGTAATCTTAGAAACTAATGAATCGATTTCAAAAATGTTTACACTGGTGGATAGCTTATGTCTTCCTGAGTCAAAAATCTGATTGCTCTGATTTCCACAATTTTTTTTTTTATGGATAGAGAATATTAAAGGTAAGTTGGTAATGAATTTGGCGAGAATCGGTGAAAGGGTTTCCGAATTTTGCATTACCGATTTCTAATTTTTGCCTTACCGATTTCTGCATGAAAAGTGTATAAGTTATACATGTATTTGGCGAAAATCGGTGAAAGGGTTTCCGATTTTTGACTTACTGATTTCTAATTTTTGCCTTACCGATTTCTGCTTGAAAAGTGTATAAGTTATACATGTAATTTTATATAGAGCATTATTAAAGGAAGGTTGGTATTGAATTTGGCGATAACCGGTAAAAAAGGGTTCTTTCTTAATAAAATTTTGAATTTTTTGAGAAATCCGCCAATTTGGAGATATCGCGCTATAATTCTATTATATTCTTCAGTCTTTTCTACCTCTATTTCATATATTTTCCAACGTATCGTGATAAATTATCAAAATGACATAATATGTACCTCGATTTTTCACTTAAGAAACCAAGGAATTAAATCGGTAATCGGTAAGTGAAATATCGAGGTTCTGTGTACATCGCGAGCGAGCAATCTCAAAATTCCCGAAAAAACGCCCGGGTAAACCAAGGGATGATGTCACTGATCGGTAAGTGAAATATCGGAAAAGCGGAAATGACTCAATAGTGTGAAACTCGAGTAGAAAAAGACCGGTTACGACATGTTTAATCCATGAAAACA
The DNA here is from genome assembly GCA_035220575.1 of Temnothorax rugatulus. Taxonomy (NCBI): domain Eukaryota; kingdom Metazoa; phylum Arthropoda; class Insecta; order Hymenoptera; family Formicidae; genus Temnothorax; species Temnothorax rugatulus. Next base: position 7,776 of record JASTWL010001230.1, read on the forward strand.
TTTATGCGGTCCGATTTGAAATTAGAGGCATTTAATTATGATTCAAATTACGAATATCAATTTCATCCGAGAGTAATAATTGGGAAAATGGATGCAATATGTGATCATTGTCAAGCAAAAAAGTTTAAAATTTAGGCACCTAAAATGTGTTATTCATGCGGAAAAGTTAAACTACCGTCTTTAAATTAACCACCTGATACACTCCTTATGTTTGTCCACAATAAGGATATTGAAACACAAATGAAGTCGTTTTAAGAAAAACGACTCCCGAGCGAAGCCCGGATAACCAGCTAGTTTAATTATATATTTTAAAAATATAATCTTTGTTAAAGCATAGAATTGTAGAAAGCATAAATACAACGTATTCTCTGCTTTAACTAAAAGCACAAATTGTTGTCTGCTTTAATTGTGATCTTTTAAATCAAAACAATTTTTTTAAATAAATTTAGGCCATGTATTCATATTATCAATTATATCTTGAATTGCAAATTGAATTAACTAAATAGAAATAACTAAAATCTTATTGTCATTTTTATTATTTATTTAATATTAATTGTTATTATTTAGTTTTTCTGCAGAAAGTTTGATTTTCAATCGTTCATAACTCTAGGTCTCTATGTTCCTCGAAGTTCATTATCGACAATGAAAAATTTGTAGTTTAAAATTTGTAAGGGACATCTTCTATATTGATATAATCTTACAATATATAATAATAAAATGTATTATACAAGTATTATGCAACTGATTCGAAGAAGGCAACTGACAAAGACGATCTCTCAATATTACGTATAAACAAACATATAGTTATAATTTATGATTTTCTTGCGGATATCTGTATTCACGAATTTTTAAAAAGAAATATGTAACAATGGTACTAGTCGATCAGTTCCGTGAGGCACTGTATTTACATGATATCTATCAAAGCATCAGAGATTGACATTGTAGCCAGTATTCGGTGATCTTTCGAGATGGCAAGACGGCAATTACGCTGAGCTATTCCTGATAATAACGGCTTTCGTAGCGACACGCATAATTAATTGCTGCACAGAACTGTATTTTAATCCGCACACAAGTGTAATATACAAAGTAAGTCGTTAAAAACAATAATAATTAATTATTTATCTCTCGTTGAAGATATACATAGAATATATAATCTGTAATAGAAATAACAGTTTTGAAAAACAAAACATGATTAAATTTAACTTTGTTTCCTCGAGATTATCTATCCTCATAGATTGTAAATTTTTATTTTAAATGTTTTTTTAAGTCGATATTTTGTTTCTTATTGCTGCTGCGTAGTAAGAACTGGAAAGCAAAAGATAATTTCGAAACTATTCTAATACAGCGTTCCGAACGTGGAACAAAATTTTAAGTTTAACAGAAAAAGAGGTTTTATTATTATTATTGATAAATAAATAGAACAGTTACATTTTAAAACATGTTAATCATTATCGTTATTTAAAATTATTTGAATTATTTTCTATATATTTTTCATTTTGTATTCATTGAGCAGAAACATTTTACAGAAATAATAAGAGAAAAAAATGCAGATAACCAGTCATTAACGAAAATGACAGACTAATAAAATAATGCGTGTTACTGTGCATTATTTTATTAATAATTTGTTTTAGAAATGAATCGGAGATCCTTTGTCTATTCTTTATTTTTACTTTTTACTGTTCGGTCTATGTATTTGAAAACTGAGAAACGACAATTATAATTTAAGAAAGTCAAAGAGCCTAATACGAGCAAATAACAAATGTTACTCTTAAAACCTTCTATAGTTTATTGTCCAAAGGTAGACGAAACATTATGGACGTTTCGAATATACTAAGTTATCTTCTTTTCAGCACAATAAATTAAATTATTCTTTATTTAGAACATTTCAACGATAACACAACACCTTTATTTGCTAGTAAATAATTCAAATTTTACATATTAACAAAATGTATTTACTTCTGATGACTGATAAAATATTTCCAAACAACTGCTGTGTATAACCGACAATTAAATAATTCAAATACTCTATACATTGACAATACATATTTGCTTCTTTACTTCTGATGACTGATGAAATATTCTATACAGTCAAATGTACATATACTACTTATTGTTAGATGGTTAAAATCCTTCTCGAAAACTAAGTAAATAAATTTTCTTTTAATTCTGAGAAAATAAGAATAATGAAATAAATTAATTGTGATGAGCACATTTAATTAAGACATGTTCAATATTATATGAAAAACAAATTCATAATTTCGAAGTAGATCTTACATATATAGTCTTCTTGATAAGAATTGAAATTTTTTTCCTCTACTTTTTCCTTTGTTCCTTTTTATTTTCGTATAAAAATTTATATTAAATTTCAATAACTTGTACTTACATTGTATTATTGTTTGTTTTCTTTTTAACAAAAAACGCAGATACCTAAAACGAGTGCTCAAATTATCGATGATGCATTTGCTTTTTTGATGGAGGATCAACTAGATAACTCCGTATTCAAAAATCTTATAAATTACCTAAGACGAGAGAGAGATTATGTGGCACGGCGTCCAATGTTCCGAATTTTAGAACGGTTATTGAAATACTTTTCACTGCTAGAAAATAAAAATTTCAAGGTAGATAATAACAAATTTTATAAAGATAAAAAAATAATGTTTATAACTTTATAGTTGGATCTTCAATTTTTAATCGCACAATAGTAGCGACCATGTTGATTAACATTAATACAAATAGACAATATAGGGAAAGTCGAACGCAAGCTCGCTGATGATTCTTATGATAGTGAATTTTAGCAAAGCATGAACGAAATATGTATATCTGTATATGAATCATCACGTCACTTCGCAAGTACCAACCAATCAATATAAAATTCAATATTACTTCACGATTTCTAGTCATACGTGTCAGGAATTTTCGATGGGCTTCTTCAGAAGATAGGATACGAAGAAAATCCTAATAATGACGATATCACAAAGATGCTAAGGCTAGATGCCACGAAATGGGCATGTACCGTCGGTACGCACGAAATGCAAGAGAAGGGCCGCCGTTAAATGGAGCGAACATCTCGCGGATCCTAATACTCACAAGTAACTCTTTTTACGATCCCGTTTATCTCATAATTTGTATTTGTGCGCGTTTATGAGTTGGGTATGCGCACGCATGCATATATGTATATGGTTGTAGATATCTATTTCTATTTTTTATTTCTACAAGTCGCCAAAATTGGAGACATTCTCTTTATTGTTTTTCCTTAATTTCCATTCTTGTTTCAATACAGAGAATGAATATGGCGATACAAGTAAAAATGTATGTATAATAAAAATAACAAGTGACAATATCAATAAAATCTTTTATTTATTTATTCACTGTAGCGTAGTCATATGATCACGTGGCAAATATAGAGTGGTAGAATAGCACACAACAAAAACTTAATTTCATGAATAATAGTTATCTAACAGAACGATGAAAAATACGAAACTTGATAAAATAAAACGTCGGCTATAGAATGAATGTACCTCTTTTACATAGACATATATATTTCAGAGTTCCACATTGGTGGCAAGATTGGACGTACTGCTTTGGTTTGACGGTAGCCAATACTTGGGATAAAATGTTTGTATTATATCAGCGAACATCTGATAAGAAATTTTGGAAAATATTGAGTTGCTCTGAAGATCCTGATATTATTATCAACTATTTGAATATTGTAGCATATAATGCTGCGTTATTCAACGATAAGGAGCATACTTTTATCTTCAATTTAATTCTTCAAAACCATGCACGATGTGATCCTTGAATATATTTTAGAACATTTTAATAAAATAAAACCCAAGTAATAACATTTCTCTTTAAATATATATATTTTATTTTTCTTAAATAAATTTATCGTATACATTAATTATGAATATGTGATTTTGCTCTTGCAGATCATTTGCTGCAAGCCAAACGATAAAAAGTACTTTTTCTAGTGTTTATTCTAACGGACAAATTTCCAAGGTAGATTTTCTGATTTTACTTATTAATTTTCGATTAATAATCCTTTAACTGTGGCGCGCTTAAAATAAAAACCGTTCGTCGTACGTTAAATTATAGATTAATACAACTTTATATAATAAAATTAATATTAATAATTAATTCTGTTTATATTTTTGAGCTGTATATTTATATCTTAAAGGAAAACTATGTTGTAAAATTGAATAATACTAGCGTGTGGCTTGAAACATATAAATTGAAATTTTATCATTTCGGAATTAATTATGAAAATATTACCGTGTTATAAATTGATAATTCAGTCTTGAATTTTAATACAAGTTTACATATTGTATATACAATATTCGCTCTGATATATATATGCCTTTTTCAATAATCAATTCTCGAGGATATTTATATACATACATACATATACATATCTTTTGCAAATAGGAAACAATTTTTACGACATACTTCCATACAGCTAAAGGATTAAATGTATTTTTGTGTATACTATATAAATTTATTGTTATTATTGTGTTAAAAATATTATATTTTATGGAATCGCTGCATAAAAATAAGTTATTATTGATAAACATCTGCAATTAATTTGTTTCAGGTAAAAAATTCGCAGAAACTAATCTCCATCAAGACACTTTGTCAGGTATTACAAAACTGATAGAAAAGCATAGAAATCATCTTAAACAGTCCGCAGACATTTTCACAAAATATTTCGAAAAATATTAAACTCAAGTGATCAATTGATCTGATCTAATTTTTTATGTTATTTCTAAATATTTTTGTAACATTTCGTTCGTATTAATAATTCCAACTATTAGTACAATTTCGAATTCCTGTGATATATATGACACATAACTTACTGCCATCTGATTGGTAGTAAAGTATGCATGTGCTTTATAATTTTTACACTACTGTGTCTCTTTAAATATTTTTATAGCTTTGAAGCAAAATATACTGAATTTAATATAAAATTGACAATTTATATAGTACAATTATAATATATACCTTAGACTAAATTCAATTTCTCTTATTAATTTTATGTGAATTTCTGAAATCAAATGGCTATAATTTGACGGCTATAATTTATACAATATAAATATATTTTTTTCAAAAAATGTATTAAAGTTGTTTTAATTACATAAGCTTAACTTTTAATAAGCTCCTTATTTCCAGTCGTTTATAACTCCAAGAACTCTATGCGTCTCGATGTTTGTTATCGAGAAGGAAAAATTCAAAATTTTGTAAGAGACATCTTCTATATCGACATGGTCTTACAATATTTAATGATAAAATATCCTAACTGACAGACTGACTCATCAACGTCCGGCCCAAACTCCTAAACCTAGAAACAAATTGAAATTGGGGGAGTATATTCCTTATATGACGTAAGCACCCACTAAGAAACAATTTTCAGAAATTCAACCTCTATAAGGGAGTGAAAAGGGGTAAAATGTGTATTACCGTAGCGAAGCACGGTATCAAGCTAATGTATTATACAGGTATTATCTGACTGATTCAAAGAAGTGCAACTGACAAAAACGACTTCTCAATATTATAAACAAACACATATTTATGATCTATGATCTTCCTGTAGATATCTTTGTTCACAAATATTCAAAAAAATGTGTAACAATGGTACGAGTCGAACAATTCCGTATGTAACAGGCACTGTATTTACATGACATATCTATCAAAACATCAGAGATTGACATTGTAACCAGTATTCGGTGTTCTTTCGAGATGGTCGGACGGGTCGAACGGCAGTTACGCTGAACTATCCTTGATATTAACGGCTTTCGTGGCGATAGCGCATACCTAATTGCTGCAAAGAACTTCATCTTAATCAGCATACAAGTGTAATATACAAAGTAAGTCAATAAGAGCAATAATAATTAATTAGGTATTATATTTCATTGATAATATAAAGAAATATATAAAACGTAATTCAAAATAATTTCGGCAGACAAAACACGATAAAATTTAACTTTATTTCCTCGAGATTACTTATACTCATGGATTGTAGTAAATTTTTATTTTAAATATGTATTTTTTTAATCAGTCGATATTTTGTTTCTTATCGTTACTGCATAGTGAAAACTGGAAAACGAAAGATTTAATACCTATAATTTCGAAACGATCAACACATAACGTTCTAAACGTAGAAAAAATGTTAAATTAAACAAAGGACGAGATTATTATTGTTATTGATAAATAAATAGAATTAACGGTCATACAATGGAAAATATTGATTATTTTCGTTCTTTAAAATAATTTTAATTATTTCTTATATATTTTCCTTTAGGTATATTTAAGGTACAGGAATGATAAGAGAAAGGAATTCTGCTATAACCGACAACTAAATAATTCAAATTTTACATATAACAAAATGTATTTACGTTTTTTACTTTCGATGAAATATTCTATATAGTCAAATCAAATATACATACGTCACTTTATAGATGCATAAAATTCTTCTCGAAAACTGAATAAAATAATTTTCTTTTAATTCTAAAAAAATATAAGAATAACAGAATAAATTGATTGTGAGCACATCAAGATATATATCCAATATTCTATAAAAAAATATTCATAATTTTCCGCGATAGGTCTTACATATAATCTTCTTCATAAAAGTTTGAATTATTTTTTTCCTTTCCTTTTTTTCCTCTGTTCCTTCGATTTTTGTATAAAAATTAATAGATATTAAGTTTCAATAACTTGTACTGCATTGTATTATTATTTGTTTCCTTTTTAACGAAAAGTTACAGAAACCTAAGACGAGTATTGACATGGAATTCCCAAAATTCTTTTTACATACCGGTTTAGTATTGGCCATAATCACGGACTTTTGTATCGCTGATGATCCAGAACATATACGTTTATCCAACAACTCACTACCAGTTGATTATAACATCAGTCTGATTATTCCGGATCTCGAAAAAAGCAATACTTTTCACGGTGAAACCAGTGTCACTGTCAACATTGTTGACTTATCGTTTAACATAAGCTTACACTCGCAAGGATTGGAAATAAATAATACGGCGACAACATTGATGAACGATACTATAGTCTATGAACCAATTGGCATATGCTTATGACCATGGAGCGAATATATTGACGCTACATTTCGACAATCAATTGTATCGCGGTGTTTACACTCTGAACATGAAGTTTGCTGGTAATTTTTCTGAGGCTGGTTTAGGCATTGATGGTTTCATAAAATTTCCGTACACAGACGAGGAAGGAAGCAGCAAATATAACAGAATGTAAGCAAATATTAAAAATATTAAAAATATCCTTGTAACGTACGTACGTAAATGCTATTTGGTGTTACCTTATTTATTTGTTACTTTTACTTATTACCTATTTTTACTTACTACTTTCATCGTTATCGACTTACAACATGTATAAAGCTCGGTGAAACAGTTAAAAATGTGTATCCATTTTATTATTAAAACCGTTTTCTAGTATGTAAGTATATTCACAATAAAGTATTTGCAAAAAGTGCATGATGTAATGTTTAAAAGAATATTTAACTTTGGCTTAAAATGAAACGGCATAGCAGAGTACAACATTTCTGTTTCTACTCTCAACAAAATAATAATTACATATAATATAATAAACATGTAAATAATATATAAACAATAACTAGTATTTCTTAACTTCTCGTGTCCTACTCGCTATGAGTGGTAAGTTTGTCGCTATTTAACGAATTTGATTAAATTACAGATTGGCCGCAACGTTCTTCCAGCCAAATAATGCCAGACGAATGTTTCCATGTTGGGACGAGCCAGCGATAAAAGCTTGCTTCATGATCTCCGTGATGCATCATCAGAAATACAGAGTATTGTCAAATTGGCCGATCCGAGAGCAGTACAACGTAGAAAATGACATGATGTGGACACACTTCGACCGTACTTTTACAATGTCCGCTTATCTCGTGGGAATTGTGATTGCAACTAATTTCGTTCGCGTTGGTGACACGGACCAGTCCGTTAGTGTGTGGTGCAGATCGTCTTTGACATCGGAAACAAAATTTGCACATACTGTTGCCGAACAGATCACGCCGCTCTTGGAGGAGTATACCGATAGAACCAAAGGGGTACCGAAAATAGATCACGTCATGGTACCAAATTATCCGTACGACGGCATGGAAAATTGGGGAATCATCATTTACGAGTAATATTCATAACTAAAGAGATTTACTAATATGTACATGAATTTAAAAAATTAATATTAAGCTATTAGAACTGAATGAACTTCTAGCATTCAAAATTTGATAATTAAAAACGATAAAGACATATGTGTATTTTACGGATATTTAAATTTTATTTACATATTATCATTCTTAGGCTGTTTTAAAACAAATTAATGTATTTAATTGATGTGCATGTCACCCCTTTTCTTTCCATTATATGTATATATATAACATTAGACTGCATGCTAACGATGAAAAAAAACTAGGCATAATCACATTTTGAATATTATGTTATGTTTTGTCTTTTAGCGAATCAAAAGTTGTCTACGATGATAGCAAGGATCCTACATTTCAGAGAAGGAAAGTAGCGTCGTTAGTAGCACATGAAATCGTACATCAGTGGTTCGGCAATTTCATCACCCCATCTTGGTGGTCTGACCTGTGGTTAAGTGAGGGGTTTGCTGAGTTCTTCCAAGTGTATTTCCTCAACAAGGTTATTTAATATTACTAATGCAATGAATTGCTCATTAAATAGAAAAGTTGGAAATACACTTCATTCTCTATAAGATCAAAATAACATCCATTAAATATTTCTATATTTTTATAAAATGTATCAAGACAGAGACTAAATAACTAATGGCAATTCTTTAATTTGGAATTATAAAAAAGATTGTACCGCTGTTCTTTCTGCGAATAAGTAGAACAAAACATTTAATACTGACTTTTATTAAAATTCGAGAATATTATGTTCTCAGCACTTGCTCCTCCCCAGCCCATATTAAAGATTTGCTATTTTTAATCTCTTATGTTTCAACATTATTTTCATATTTGGCGATACAATGATTATTATTGTAATAACTTTATTAGAATCTAAACGTATTTTATTTTTCGCATCCATTACAATAAATATTTAACAAAAAAAAATTAACATCTAGAATTTTTATATCTTAATTTTATTTTTGTATTCAGTAATGTCCAATATCTTAAAAAATAATTAAAATATGATCTTCTCGAAAGAAATTATAAACGTGAAACGGTTAACATTTGACATAAATAAATTACAATAAAAATTAAAATTGCGAAGTTTTTAAAAATGGCGGACAGATAGGTTTGTATCCCTATAAATGCGAACTTTTCTTCGAATTTTTATATTCAGCCATATCAAAGGATTGTTTTCTGTTATAGACATTTGAAGACTGGCGGTCAATGGACTTTTTCGTTACTGGGGCCATGCACGATTCTCTCCATTTAGATATTGGCCTAATGGATTCTATTAAATTAAACCTTCACAAATTGGATCATCGCACACTCTTTGGTTACGAAGTTTATAAAAAAGGTAAAATTATGTAAATAAAATGAAACTATCGTCCATGAATAGCTTAATGTAGCACGAAGACAGAGGTGGAACAAAAAGTGAATAGACAACAAATTCTCGTTTTGCGCAATACGTTCACATATGTCTTAATTTTATGTATAAAATACTTTATATGTATTATTAATCAGTATTTTATGCTGTGTATCGTAGCTCCAGCTATATTGCGCATGTTATATCATGCAGTGGGCGACGAGGTATTTCGAAAGGGTATCACCAAGTATTTCGTTACAAAGTAAGTATGTATGTATAATGTAGTCTATTATAGTTATCACATAAAGCAACATTAAATATCATAAGTATAATGGTTCTTGCATTTACATTGGAAAATATAGTACGCCATATCAGAAATATAAACTTATGCATTCAATATCCAATGCTATTCGATTAGAAGAGACCATACTTTATTCCTTAATTATAATTTGACGGGAGTAAAAAGATGAATTTAGATATTTTTTGTAGCGGCCCAAAAACGGTTTTAAGGGGTGAAACCACTGCTCATATGTAAGCGGTTTTTTGCTTTTCTCGATATATCTCGAAAAATATTTGAGATATCAAAAAATGTTTCTTATAAAAGTTTTACAGTAAAATCCCCTCTATTCGACAACATTAATAAAATTTTGAAAAAAAAATTTTTGTTTAAAAAATTATTTTTTAAAAATGTTATATTAATGTTGTCGAATAGAGGGGATTTTACTGTAAAACTTTTATAAGAAACATTTTTTGATATCTCAAATATTTTTCGAGATATATCGAGAAAAGCAAAAAACCGCTCTACATATGAGCAGTGGTTTCACCCCTTAAAACCGTTTTTGGGCCGCTACAAAAAATATCTAAATTCATCTTTTTACTCCCCCTACATGTGTGGAAAGTTTCATTAAAATCAGAATTTTCCAGTTCGCGAGGTTCCCTTGTAAGTACACAAAACCTAGTTTTAATTTACATTCTTAGTTTCCACATGTGTATTAATTAAATTGTACATTAATACTCACGTTTGATTATGTAATAGTAAATTTAAATACATACGACGTATGTGTTATAGCTAATAACAATGTCATTTTTCTTTAGGCAGTATATGGCGGTCACTCCCGATGATTTGTGGAGCGCTATACAAAGTGCTAAAGACGAAGCTTCTTATGTCCCTTATATGCGAGATCAAAAATTCAGAATAAAAGAAGTGATGGATACGTGGATAGTCCAAAATCGTTATCCTGTGCTGAATGTAACGATGAATTACGAAACTGGTGAAGTGGCAATAACACAAAAATGTTTCCACGCAACTGAAGATATCAATAATAAATGGTGGATACCCATATCCTACACTTACCAGGACTTTCCGTATTTTTCCAATACTATGCCCAATAATTGGTTAAAACCAAATGAAACACTTAGAGTGCAAATTATTACAAGAGGTTGGATTATCGTCAATCTACAACAAACTGGTATGAATCAATAAATTTTACGCTCTTTTATATCTGTCTTATTTGCTTTATCAACACGAAAGTTTTACATAATATTCTAGTTCTTTATATTTTTTTATTAAAAAGAAGCTTCAAGATTTATATAATTATAATATTCTTCGATACATTAGTGAATTACATTGGTAATTCATTGGTGAAGTACATTGGTAATGTACATTTTTTTGTAACAATTGTAAGTTGTAAATTACATAAAATTTGTTTATTACAATAATGAAAATGTCAGTATTTGAAAATATACCTTGATAATTTCAAACAAGAAGATGTAATAATAAATTTATTGGATAATTCGACAGCATACTGTCGTGTCTATTACGATACCGCAATTATGGAAAGAATCATACGTTACTTGAACTCTGAGGAATACAGGAACATACACGTTCTCAATCGTGCTCAAATTATTGATGATGCATTTGCCTTTTTGCTCGAAGATCAACTAGATAGCTCCGTATTCATAAATCTTATAAATTACCTAAGACGAGAGAGAGATTATGTGGCATGGCGTCCAATGTTCCTAATATTAGAACGGAATAACAAGTACTTTTCACTGCCAGCGAGTGAAAGTTTCAAGGTATGTAATAACAGATTTTATAAAGATGAAAAAGATGTTTGTAGAGTTTGTAGAATAATTATCGCTTCGCAAATATTATTTCAGTACAAAATTACCTTTTCAAAAAAGGTAAAAAAAAGGCACCAAGCACACGCAATGTATTTTGTAAATTCAAAAATCACGAAATTATGTTACCTAACTTAATCCAAAAATAATTTAGAGAAGAATGCGACAGGAGTAAAAAAGCAGCGCCAAGTTCTTTTACAAAAAAAATTTATTTATTTTATTTATTTCAATTAAATATTTTTATTTTGTACTGTTATTTCTTAAATTCTTTGTGATTAAAATGATTCTTTGTAATATTATAATTTTGTTAAGGAGAATTAAGAAGCTATTACCACTTGGGTTAGAATAGAAAGACTTTAGAATGGGAACACAAAGATATGTACCACTTGGATTTTATTTTTTAAAAGTAGTTGCACGACAATTATTTTTTAAAGCAATATATATATTATTTTTGCAATTGGCGCAATTTAAAGATTTCACATCTTTTTTTGAAATACATGTCACTTAGGTTGAGTTAGGTAACATAATTTTGTGATACAATAATTTTGTTAAGGAGAAATTAAAGCTACTACCACTTGGGTTGGATTTTGGTTTTATACATATCACTTAGGTTGAGCTAAATAACGTAATTTTGTGATATAATTTGGATTAAAAAAAATTAAGCTACCACCTAGGTTGGATTTTTTATTTAATATACACCTACGGACTAAAGAACACGACGATCATGTCGTGAGTCCGTTATATTCGTACAAATTAACGTACTGACTGCCGGAATACGGTGAATTTTACATAAATTTGTAGTTATCTGTTTAGTACGTGAAAGCGAGCAGCATACCTTATATATACTATGCATACCTAAAAATAAATTCTGTCGCGATCGGTTTTATAATCGCACAATGGTAGGAATAAACGTGTTAATTAATATTAATACAAATGGGCGTAAGGAGAAGTGGGCAGCAAGCTCGCCGACGATTTTTATGATAGTGAATGTTTTAACAAAGCATTATATATAACAAATATGTATATTTGTACATGAATCACGTCACTTCGCATGTAGCAAGAAACCAATATAAAATTCAATATTATCTCATGATTTCTAGTCACACATGGTAGGAATCTTTGATGAGCTTCTTGAGCATGTGGGATACGAAGAAAATCCTGATGATGACGATATCACAAAGATGCTAAGGCTAGATGCCACGTACTGGGCATGTACCGTCGGTCACGCGGAATGCAAGAGAAAGGCCGCCGTTAAATTAACCGAACATTTCGCGGATCCTGATACTCACAAGTAACTCTTTTTACAATCACGATTATCTCATAATTTATATTTGTGTGTGTGTGTGTGTGTGTGTGTTGCGTATGCGCGCGCATGTATGCATATGAATGTAATCGATTTTATTTCTTCAAGTCGTCGAAATCAGAAATTCTCTTTATTGTTTTTTCTTAATTTTTATTCTTGTTCTAATGCGTAGAATAAATATGCGAAACAAGTAAAAATACATGTACATAATAACAAGCGACGTTATCGATGGATTCATCTTTCATTTGTTTATTCATTCACTGTAGTCTTATGGTCACGTGGCAAATATAGAATGACAGAACAGCGCACAACAGAAACTTAATTTTGCAGAATAAGAGTTACCTAACAAAACGGACAAAAATACAAAACTTGATAAAATAAAACGTCGGCTATGCGTATGAAGTGCATGTACCTCTTTTCCATAGACACATATGTATTTTAGAGTTCCACAATGGTGGCATGATTGGACGTACTGCTTTGGTTCGGCGGTAGCTAATAGGACTACTTGGGATAAAATGATGGAACTGTATCAGCGAACATCTGATATAAGACTTTGGAAAACATTGAATTGTGCTGAAAATCCTGATATCATTATCAGTTATTTGAATATTATAGCATTCAATACTACATTATTTAACAATAAGCAGCAGTCATTGATCTTCAATTTAATTCTTCAAAACCATGCACGCAACGATTTGGTCCTTGACTACATATTAGCAAATTTTAATAATATAGAACCCAGGTAATACATTTCTCTTTACAAATATACATTATTTTTTTAAATAAATTTATCTTATACATTAATTATAAATATGTTATTTTATTCTTACAGATTATTTCCTACAAGTCTAACGATAAAAAATATCATTTCGAATGTTTTCTCTAACGAACAAATGTCCAAGGTAGATTTTATAATACTAGATTCATACTTATTGATTTTCTATTGATAATCCTTTAACTGTAGCGCACTTAAATAAAACGTTCATCGTGCGTGGAATTATAGATTAATGCAACTTTACATAATTAAATTAATGTTAATAATAAATTCTGTTCATATTTTTCGGTTATATATTTTTATTTTATAAAGTTATGTTTAAAATTGAGTTATACTAGCGCGTAGTTTAAAACATAAACTGAATTTTTATAATATAGTAATTAATTCTAAGAGTATTACCTTTTTCACGAAGAAACAAATGATGTTGTATCAACAGCATTAGCCTAATTGGAAATAATATTGTTAAATCAATAAGTCATTTTTTGTTTTAATAAAATAAGTATTTCTTTTAATATATATATATATATATATATATATATATATATATATATATATATATAAGTATTGTTTCACTATATATAATTATACTGTTATTGGATAAACAAGATTATTTCTAATTAGACTAATGCTGTTAATACAATGCTGTTAATCATTTTTTTCTCTGTAAATTAATAATTCAGTTGTTCAGTACTGAATTTTAATATACATGTACATATTATTGTGTGTGTATGCTTTTTTAATTAATAATGGATAATTAATAATAATAGATTTTCGAGGACGTTTATATATATATATATATATATATATATATATATATATATATATATATATGGAGGGGTAAAAACCAGAGTGGTGTAAGTCAAAATTTTTTAAATATTTTCTCGTGTGCATAGATGCAATCTCTACATTCTCTACAATATACAAATTGCATCTAAGCATGCGAGAAAATATTTAAAAAAATTTGACTTACACCACTCTGGTTTTTACCCCTTCATATATATGTATATATATATCTTCTGCAAGTAGGAAACAATTTTTTACGTGTATATATATATATATATATATATATTTACACATATATGCTTCCGCAGTTAAGGGATTAAATATATTTATATGCATACCATGTATTGTTATTGTTATGTTAAACAAAAAATTATATTTCAAGAGATCGCTGCGTAAAAATAAATTACTACATGTTATTGATAAACATCCTCAACTAATCTGTTTCAGGTAAAAAGTTTCGCAAATCTAACTTATTTCCAAGAACCAAACACTTTGTCAAACATTACAAATCTGATAGAAAAGCGTAAAAGTCATCTTAAAGAGATGTCAGATATTTTTACAAAGCGATTTGGAAGAAGTCAAACTTAAGTGACCAATTGATCAATCAAAAATACCAAATGTGATGCAAGACATATAATTATCTGCATAATTTTGCAAACAATACTATTTTTATTTATTATTACCGTTTTGTAAATAATTTTTTAATCATTTTTAATTATTTCTAATATTTTTTAATATTTTTATAATACTTAGTATTTTATTAATAGCCTGGAACCTATTGATAAAATTTTCTGTGACATATTGCTGTTCTGTAATTAAATATATTTATATGTCATATTATTATTATACTGTTATAATATGACATGTTACTATTCTGCAATTAAAAAATAATTTATATAGTATTAGACTTGATGCTGTTTGATATCCTTCGTAAAATATCTTTTATAAACGCACTTTAGTTTTATTACATTTGATATAGAGCTCTTGCGGATGAATTTTTTAAATTGAATATACCTATAATACTTTGTAGACATTATGTAATAGTATCATTTGCTAATAAAGTACTTAAATTTTAATTATAATTATAATTATAATCGTTGCTAGACTTTGAATAAAAGACATGAAATAATGACGTCTCTTTGTAATAAAAAACTTTATCTAAACAGTAATTATTACTATAGAATAAAAATTGTATTTCTATTAAATCTGCAAAATTTAGTATTGTTTATAACTTTTATTTTTATTATCTTATACATTAGATATTTTCTTGAATATATATATGCTGTTGCTGTTCGTTCGGCCGCGGCGGAGAAAATCGGAGCGTCGAAATGTGACAAACGACATTAAACAAATCTCGAGAAATACATTCATCTTATCATTGTTATGTATCCTTGAATACAAAGTATGCTCTCTCGAACAAGATTAGACGATAAAGAGTTTTAGAATGCTGTTGCATAATGCTAGGCAATGAAAAAAAGGGAACCACGAATGCCATCGTTCGTGCTCGGCAGGAAGACGGTCCGAAATGCGACGAACGACACGGGACTAATCTCGAGAAATACGTTCATCTTATCATTGTTATGTGTCCTTTAATGTGAGGCATGCTCTCTCGAACAAGATTGAACGATAAAAAGTTACAAAATGCTTTCGAATAATTCATAGCCATGCATGCGATTAATAAATTCTTATATATCTCAGCAACCACCGCAGATACAAACATCATTCAAAAACGACATAAAATATTGTAATTAGCGCTAATGTAATTGCAATGTCATTAATAATACATCTCACATTAGGGAGGAAGCTGTGACAGCGTAAACGACGCTGCTTTGGAAGCAGGTCACTCGCTATTATACTTAAAATAAACCTTTAAAAATCAGTTAGCGAAAATATTTACCAAAATATTTACGATAGACGTTGCCGTGCACGCCGCGGCGCGCGCCGGCATTCCCAGACTCGGCGATCTAGGTCAAGGACAATCTAGAATCTAGGTCAATGTACAGCTCGTGACAAAAGTGTCCCGTCCGCGCCACACGCCGCGGCCGCTCAAGTAGATCAAGGCCATGTGTCGCTGGCTTAGTGCGAGAAAAAAAAAGTCTTCCCTATCGTTTATCGCAAATATCTGGGCAACCGCCCAAGATATAGAGATAATTCAAAAAGTTTAGTTTATACTCTGCGCTGTTGGAATATCTCGATTTTGTTACTAACAATTACGTCCTTCCGTTTACTTAACACGATAAAGCGCGCGCGTGCCGTAAAGATCGGGCGCCAAATGATTTCCGACTTTCATAAAACGCTTATATCTCGGCAACCGTAAATGATAGAAAGATGATTTAAAAAAGACTTTGTACTTCGTACTTTGCCCTATTGGCAGTACTCAATTGTATTACTCGCAATTATGTACTTTCGTTATTAAAGCAATAAAGCGCGAGCTGGCCAGAAGAATGTCTGAAGAATCGCGCATCTCGCCGCATTCGTCATTTTCATTAAACGTTTATATCTCGGCGATCGTAAAAGACAGAAAGATGATTCAAAAAGCACTTTTTAGATCGTGCTCTACTCTATTAGAATTGCTCACTTTTATTATTGGCAATTATTTATTTCCGTTTATTAAGACGAAAAAGCGCGCAAAATCTTAAAGATTCGGGCGTCAAGCGATTTTTTATTTTCTTTAAACGCTTATATATCGGCAACCGCAAACGATAGAAAGACGATTCAACAAGCACTCGTTAGTTTGAAATCTGCCCTATTGGAATTAGTCATTATTAATATTGGCACTTTTTCAGTTTCGATTACTAAGACGAGAAAGCGCGCAATATCTTAACGAAACGTGCGCCGAGCGACTTTTTATTTTCATTAAACATTTATCGTATATATTTCGGCAATCATAAATGATACATAGAAAGTTGTCGAAGTATATATACGATTGAACGGTATAACTTTTCGGGACATTAGTTGCTTTCCATTTACATCAAAACTCAGATAATTCTCACTTGTGACATCATAACTCAGTTAAATGCACGTTCTTTTTGCTCTGGCAAGTGAGATTCAACTGAGTTTTTATCCGCAATCGAGACCATGTGCTTTAATGAATCTAATAAACTCACATTAAAAGTGAGGCTATGGACCTGTATTGTTATGCGATAGTTTTATGTCACCAAAATAAGCAATAAATACAAAATGACATATCTTACCTGAGTATAAAATACTCACATAACTGAGTGACTCAGAGTGACTCATCACTTGAGTGTAAATGGAAAGCAACTATTGTCTCATTTCTAAGATTTCTGGAAAATGACATTTCGGTGCACATTGTCACGTTTCTAAGATTTCGAGATTATGCCCTTTCGGCACATTGTCGCATAGTTTTCAATTTTTGTGATTTTGATTTTTCGGGACATTGCATGTCCACTTATAATCTTTGTTAAAGCAGAGAATAGTAGAAAGCATAAATACAAAGTATTCTCTGCTTTAATCAAAAGCACAAACTATCGTCTGCTTTAATTGCAATCCTTTGAATTTTTCTTCCAAAACATTTTTCGAATAAATTTGGGCCATGTATTCACATTACCAATTACATCTTGAATTGCAAGCAAGGATATACTCTCGGCTAGATTCTGTACGGTATACTTTTACGTATTTTTTCTTTGGCTCTATCGTTTCACACATTCGTGTCAACCGTCAACCAACACCAACACAGTGGGTGCATTTGTCAATGGACAAATAAACGTAGTGTTAATGGTTCGTGGGAGAGCATATTTCCGGACATACCGATGGCATTCAACTTTCTATAATTTCACTTGGAAGCCACCAGCTGCTGCCTGCGGCTGACAACTTATATGGAATTGTGCTTGCAGGAAATGTGCGGTATACGTATGACTTAAACTCCAGCGATTTACCACGCTTCGATCGAATGGAGCGAAAATTTGCGTTTCGGGCGAAATTTCATGCACGAGAATAGGTGTCCGTCGATCGAACGACACCGGGGATTATTGTTGGCACAAGGTTGAAGAATTTCAATGGAGAACGATTTCCGTCTCGTTACGAGTTCATCGTTTACTTTTATCCGGATGCCGTTTCTCTACAAATAAGATATATCGTTAACATCGAAAAATCAGAAAGATCGATCACGTCCTACGCTCCTGCGAAAAAATAACGTAAGAATTGAAGAATACAATACTATTAATTTGATATATTATTATTAATCGTACTGTGACAAATATACTTTTTAATGGCACTTTATTATTTCTATGTTTTGTTATTTTTTCAGCATATAGTTGTTTGGGTCAGTTCTTATTTTAGTAGCGTTGAATTTATTTGAAATAGAGATTTTTGTATCAACTTACAGACTTGCAGCGACTTTTGTGTAGATTCGAAGGAAAATTACGTTACGCGTTTACACTATTTCGTGTCAAAGAGTTTGAGTTCTATTATTTCATACGGTCGAAATGTCTGCTTTTAAAGCGATGCACATTATATATGTTACTCACGACTTCTTCCCCGATGGTTTAAAACGTCTCATTGAATGATATACTGTAATGATAAGGCAAAAGAGAGAGAGTAACTGCAGCTCTCAGAAATGTACATTGCATTTTATTTCTACAGTATTTATGTATTCTGGTCATACAGTTAAAATCATTATCCGATCTCTCTGATAATGTAATATTATATAATTCTCTAATGTCTGCGTATTATATGTAACGTTAAACGCACGGAAACGGACGTAAAGGATAAATTTAAACGAAGCCCTTTTGAAGATCCACGAGATCACAAGACTTATGCTCGCGATGTTAGAGTACATAATGGATGAGGCAAGTTTTGTGTGTGATCGTGCGCGGACCAATTATACCTCGGCATATATATCCGGGTACGCGCGGCACAGTAACGCTAATTACACTGTTTCTCTCTACCATCGTGTATCCCGACCAGTAATTTATAACTCAGAAACAGGTCGTAAAGGGAATCGTTACTAATGACATCGTAAAACCAATACAGACGTCATATATTTAATATACATTATCCCCACTTGAAATGTCGCTCCGTACTCCAATTTAAATCAAACCCCTCCGGGATGTATCGGGGACCCGGGGAAAGAAATAGTACCGGATGAGAATCGACAAATAAAAAGATGAATTACGCCGCGATACATTTTCCTAAATCGGATATCGTTAAAACATTGATTAACGAACGCTTTGTTTCCGGACGCTCGACTTCGATTTCCAGTCTTTCTTTTTTCGCTCAATATAAACCATTTTGTTCATGAAGAGGATGAATGCGTAACTAATGTAAACCTGTACAATTAAAAATATAAGAAAGGAATATCCGTAAATGAATTAATCTATTACGATCAATAAAAAATGTTTTGCTTCATCCGCATTGCCTTGAGTTCTTTGATTATACATTAAATAGTTAGTCAAATATTCATCTATTTTTGATTACTTTGCGTTTCGTTGGAAAAGAAAAAAAATTTGCACGCATAATAAATATTTGGGTAACCATCGGTCCCTCTCTATAAATAAATCCTTTCATACAAGTAATAAGCAAAAAGGAAAGAGAAAAAGCAACACACGGTGTAAAAAAAATTACAGTATAAAATCGAGCGAAAAACTCTCCCAGCGGATACTATATATTATCTCTGTCGTGTATATTTTCATCGATTTCCGTTTGCTTCGGCTGCTGTTTGAACGAGCGAAAAATCCGATTTCATCGTAACTGAAATATATATATTCAGGAGCCTGGAATATCTATTCGGCCGAGGCGTTCATTCAACAACATTTAATCCCCGATGCGCCCCTATCGGATGATAGCACCCCGCGCGTCGTCCCACCCTCTCGTCATCATCGAAAATTAGGAGTAGAAAAGGTTTCCGATGTTGCGGAAGAAGTTTTGCCGCAGAGTCCTGCACGAAACCGCGACGCGGAATTATGGGACGGTATAGGCTATATGTAGACAGTCGAGACACACACACACGAGGGATCGATTAATGGAGGGTCGGTCGCCGATGCGGTTTGGCGAAAAGTAACCGAAACTGCGACCGAGCTCTCTCGGAGCGTGGCGCGAGAACGGTTTCCGGCTCAAATGGAATTTCAAGCGTTTAACTGACAGCTGACGAATCTGCGGCATTGATGGCGTTTTAGCAGACAATCACCGCCGCGTGCCAGGCGTGACATTTTTATCGAAATAGATGGTGTAGCAATGTGGGGAATACAAATCTTATTTGCAAATAAAGCTAAACTAAGTTGACAATAAATAAATATATAAATAACACATTATTAAATTAATTATAGTAATTTAATTAATTGATAGAAATATATTTTGTAGTCTTTTGGCGTTTACGCAGGAATATCAACTGTTATAAACATTTACCCTGGTAAAAAATTTTCTCATATTTTCTTAGAAATTTTGTAAGAATTGGAACTTACGAAAAATTCTGAAAAAATAAATAAAATTTCTCGAAAAAAGATACTTTCAGAAATAACTGATGATTTTCGAAATATTTCAGTATCCGTATGTATGAAAATTTTTCCGATAAATTGCAGATTTTCTCATACTTATTTAAGATTTCTACAATGATGTATTGGCGGGAAATATTTTATTCTTATTTTGATTCTGAGTATTTTTCTGAAAAACGTTCCAATTCGTATAAAAAATCTGAGAGAGTGAAAATTTTTATAGAAATTCTGATTCTAAGAGCATGAAAAATTCTGAGATATTTTTCCACCACAGCAAAATGCTAATTTTCTGATTTATCCCAATTATTAAAGTTGTTTTATTCGTTTATACTTCAATATAGCTCAGTATATACTTCAACTAGTCGGATCCTGTAAAAATTTCTGATAAGAATCTGTAGAGAAAGAGAGAGAGAAAAAGGAGTTAGTCGCAACGGCTCAGCTGGTAGCCAACTCTACCTGACTACCCGAGATCGTTTGGCGGGAAGATAACCACTAACCACGTGTTATTTATGTTGTGTCTTGGGAATCTTGGGATATATCTTCGAGTTAAAGATCAGTGACATTTTATTGTAAAATATCAACATGCTTCAAGATTATCTCTTGAAGCACCACACGAAAGACTTGGAAGACATATTAAATGCTACAGAGGATCACTTATTTTATTCGATATACGTAAAGTAAGTCTTTGCAAGCATTTGCTAGGTTAGACTAGTGTGATGTATCTCATTGAGGCTGCGGTCCACTTGATGCTACAAATGCTTTGAAGCGTTCTTCTTCTCCTTCTGTCTTCATTGAAAAAAAGGAGAAGAGGAATGCTTCGAAGCATTTGTAGCATCAAGTGAACCGCAGTCTGATGAGTCTGTTTTCTATTGCTGAACTCGCTGCACTAGTTCCGAGTTCATCTTTTTTACTCCACATTAGAAGGAAAATCTGAACAAGTACAGCCAGTTCAGAAATAGAAAACAGACCCAAGGATTGCCTGCGTAAATCTCTTAAATGTATCAATAAGAATTAATAAAAGTTATAATAATCCTGTAATCGTGTTCTTATCGTATATTAATGACGTTTTAGCTTTGTGTCATTATTTGAGGCTGATGCAGAGAGTGCACAGAAAATCTTACGTAATCCTAATCACTATTTACCACTGTGTAACGAGGCAGCAGTAAAAGCTGAGGAACAACTATGCAAAACTCAGCAAATAGTAAAGACCAGAGTATGAGACTTTATCAGTTATTATTGGATGAATTATGTGCATATTATTTGACTAGAAGCGATTATTTTTATATTTTGACGAATAAATCTTGAAGTCTATGTCAATTAAAAAGTGATATCTACATTTTATCTAATTTAACTTTTATATAATATATTAACCAGAAAGATATTACATAATTGTAAATATTTAAATAGACACAGATATATCATTTCTATACTGTTGTTAATAAATATTAATATATTCTTATCTGGATCTTACTTTATTATACCATATGCAGGTTCACATTCGAATTACCGCAGTACCATTAAAAATCGACGTAGGTAAAATTGGTGAGCTAGTTTCGACATCCGGAATTGTGGTACGCATGTCTCAGCCCACAGTTATGAAATTGAAGAAACGTTTTGTCTGTAGAAAATGCAAGCATATTAATATAGTGAAAGTAGGTGAACTTAAAAAGCATAACATGAAATAACAACAAATTAGTTTAAAGCTAGTTTTTTTCCTTATAGTTAGAATGGGAAAAACAATTGTTTAGAAATATTAAAAGTTGCGAATCATGTCGTTCTCAAGGTGTGACAGCTTCAACGTGTTTAGAACAAGACGATTGTTCTGATTACCAAGAAATAAAGATTCAGGTACAGAAGAAAACTTAATTTTACTGTTAGAAATATGTATATTATATACTTGAACAACAATTTTGTATGCAGGATAAATGTAAAACAGATACAAGGAGTTGCTATTCGGTGGGTCTGCAAGTAATTTTGTTGGATGATCTTGTTGACAAGTGTAAACCTGGAGACAATGTAGATGTCAGGTTCACAAATTATATATTTTTATATTTTATTAATCTGTGTATCTATAATTGATATATAATTTAGGAAAAAAATACCAACATTATAATTAATAAAATCAGAAAATTTGACTTAACGATTAACTTCAGTTATAAATATAAAAATATTTGTAGTGGAGTAGTTATACGAAAATGGGGCACGTTGAAGGTTGGCCAACGCGCGGAAGCTACGACGTTCCTGATGGCAAATAGCATTTCTGTACGCAGGAAAATCACTGACTGCAACGTTCTCTACAGCAGAAATAAAAGACACTTTTACAGCGTATTGGGAACATTATCGAGAGAATGCGTTATCTGGCAGGGATAATATTCTCGCCTCTATTTGTCCACAAGTATATTTAAATTTAATATTCTTAAATATTACACAAAGTAATGTTTTATAATTTATATCATTAATATCAAAAATTTTAATAAACCCATTCTGTTTCTCTTTTGGTTTTCGATAGTTATATGGGATGTATATTGCGAAATTAGCATTGGCCGTTGTGTTGTGCGGTGGTGTGACGAAAACTAATGAAACGGGAACGCGTATAAGAGGTGAGCCTCATCTTCTTCTGGTCGGTGATCCTGGCACTGGCAAATCACAATTGCTTCGTGTTGCGTCTCGACTGAGTACCCGGTCTGTCTTTACAACCGGTGTCGGAAGCACTGCCGCTGGACTTACAGCAGCTGCTGTCAAAGTTAGTACATGTTAAATGCTTTATTTTCATTCATCGTTTTTAGTTAAGCGATCATTTTGTAAATAAGAAATATAGAGATATCTACTGTGAAAAATATATTACAGGATTCGGACGGTTGGCATTTAGAAGCCGGAGCTCTAGTGCTCGCAGATGGAGGTGTGTGTTGCGTGGACGAGTTCATAACAATGAGTTCGCATGATAGAACCTCTGTACACGAAGCGATGGAACAGCAAACGATCTCCATCGCCAAAGCTGGCATGGTGAGCACGCTAAACAGCCGCTGTTCCGTTATTGCGGCCATCAATCCAGACGGTGGATGTTTCACGGGCGAAGAATGGAAAACCTGCTTGGGAAATCCTCTTTTGTCACGCTTCGATCTGATTCTTCTTCTAAGAGACACTAGAAATCCCGAATGGGACAGATTGACGTCGAGTCACATTTTGAAAGCTGCCTGTGAAGACGAAGAAAACAATTCGTAATAATATCCGCATTTCCCTTTCACACAATCGATGTTGCGATCATAGTAATAAAACATATGAAATATTACAGATATTCCGAAGCGTATATGGGTCCTTTGAATTTAACGGGCTTGTGGTCGGAAGAGACTCTCTGCGAATATTTCGCGCACGTGCGTGTATTAAAGCCAACGCTAACCGAAGAGGCAAAAAAGATACTCAGTGCAACTTATCTTCATCATAGATCAGACCCATATAGAAAGCCTGAGAGAACGACAGTGCGACTCTTAGATAGTCTTATCAGGTAAAGCGAAAAAGTAATCATTTAAATTAGTCATCAATAATAAGACGAGAGATTCTTTTTCGAATGTTGTTTGTCCTGACTCAATTTCGATTATCGGTGATCTATAACGTCATTGGATATTTTCAGATTAGCTGAAGGCCACGCAAAACTCATGTATCGAACTAAAGTAGAGGTCATTGATGCTGTAACTGCAGCAGAATTGGTTGGAACTACACTATTAAATAGTTCCGATGCCGGTTGTCCATTTCCAACAGATCCAATAGCAACATATCATTTAAAAGGTATATTAAACAATTTACGAAGTAGTATAAAATATATAAAATATTTTAGCATTTTTTATACGATACTAATATTTCAATATTTTTTACAGCAAATGACTTACTCAAAAGGCTTAACTTACAGGAATTGGAACCATACATATAAAGACGTAACCTGCCAATATATCACAATCGAGATTAAAAATTATTTATTTTTAAATTAATGGTATTTTTATGATAAATACCTATCAGACTTGATAATCTGCATAAAACTTGACATTTGATGATTTCGCATAGAAAATTTTATATCTGATATTTATGATTATATCTTTAAAAATTATTTTTAAAATTTTTAGTTGTATTTATATATATTTATTACCATTATAATACGTGAAGAAATACAAATAAACCGTCGTATATCTCAGTTCCAACAAATAACATTTGTTAACGCTTTAATTGAAAAAAATTATTATACAAATTTATAAAATTTCCAGTAAAATTAAATCTTCCTTTCTATTAACATGCTTCCTTGTTTTGATAAAAGCCATTTAATATAAAACAACAATCAGTAAAATGATTTAACATATTGCATAAAAAATAGGAATGTACAGGGTTTCACAGGTTCATAAGAAAGCTATTTGTGAATATTTATAAGTAAGTTAGCATTTATGTTAACATATTCAACAAATATGAATCAAATTATGTTTTATAATTCGAATCTTGCAGTTATTTGAACTTGGAATAAATTTAATTACTTTCATAACTTATAATATGATCACATTGTCATGAGACTGTGCCACTAAAATATGAAAGCTAGTAAATATAAAGCAATTATTTAATAATAAAATTATGATGATATGACTGATATGATCAATAGCTCGCTCATATCATTGTAACCTAATTTGAAGATCTCATAAATAAACGTACATGATAAACAGTAATACAAACTAATACATCAAACTTATATAGAGATGTGTATAGTATAATTTTTTCTTTCAACATAAAATGTTATACTTAGAAAGAAATACATACTGGTTTCGAAAGATTTCTTTAGAATATCCGTTGATGCTTCGAAATACTCTTTGCAGTATTAACTGTACAATTAACGTTAATAAGATAACGTACATCAGATAATAAATTTCATCGTAAAGTATAATGTTCATACATAGCAGCGTTTCATTGTAAGAATAAAGTTTTTGCAATACATTGCATTTCTATGATTGTTTCATATAATCCATAAATAGTGGAACTAATGAGATCTATCCACTTACTGAATGATGTAAAGCCAAAACAGTGTTTTTTGTAGAACAAATAAATGGTAGAATCATTTAGTAACGTGGCTGGGTAGCGTTAGCCATTTGCGTGCGAACTGCACTGGCCGCGACATTGCTCGCGGCGTTTTGCACATGCTCATTTCGCAAAAATGTTGTAGCGAACTCTTGCTGCGCCTTTGTAACACTCGCATCGGAGGTACGATAAATACGATGGATCTGAAAATAAATAATCTCACTTTAGTTTACTTGAGATCAATATTAATCTTCACTTTTTTAAATCTTAGTCTATATGTATGTACTATGTACCTTACTAAGCAGTAAGAGATCACCACCTGCCGCAAGAAGGAAACAAATAGCGACGAAGAGCATAAGAAGACCGACGAAAATACCTTTGGCCGATGAGTCAAACATTCTAACTGCAGTAATTATGCCACTAAAAAATAAAAATATACAATTTGTATTAACATACAAGTGCTTGCACATCGTGCATAAAAAATTAAAGCGTGCAATAAAAATATAGTAATACAAATATATTACCAAGTTCCAGCACCAGGAATACCTATAGCCTGGATACCGGTGACGATTAGTTGAAAGAAGAAGACGAAGAAAAAGACCATAAAATTGAAAGAGCTGTCGTTCCTGAAAAATTAAAATAATTAAAATTAATTAATAATTAATAATTAAAATTAATTAAAATAATTTCTAATCCTTAATTTCACTCCCGATTTCTGAAATGTTAAGTGGATTTACTTGAAAGCCCTGTACGCTGGTCTAAACCAGCACATGAAGGAGAATGGAGTGAAGAGTATGAGATACAAGATAGCCAGGCCGAATGTCGAAAAACCCTCGCCACAGAGCATCAAGACGAAGCCTCCAATTACATTCAACAGCAGAACAGAGCCGTGGACTGTAAACAATATTATTAAATAAATATATAATCCATATATAACATTTAATAAATATAATATCGTCTACAATTGAACTTACACATCCAGAGGTAATATAATTGCCTCACTGTTTTTTGGAAATCGGTATGAATTTCCACGTCAATATCTTGATAGAAGCATGGCTGAAAACAGCACTTGTCTGGTAACGGCGGCCAATTATTTCGTCTCGCTAAAGCACCAATAAATAATTGTGTGAAGCAATTTTATTTGATATTAAAAATTGTAAAGTATAGATGATAAGTACTAACGGTAATACGGGGTATTTCTCAATTCCTCTTCCGCCCTGGCTTTCCATTCCGGTTCTGCCTGTTGCTAAAATATATATTAGAATAATTTCTCTTATCTGATCTTAACAGGTTCATGTGCGCCACAGATACGTGAAACACACTCAAATAAATATTCAATATAAATTTACATTTGACGGAGGTGACATGGTGCTTCCAAGCGCCGCATTGACTGTTTGCTGGGGAGTACGAGCGTACGCCGGAGGAGGTGCTTCCTGATTAGAAGGTTGAAGCGTAGCGGGTTGCTGCGTCGCACCGACTCCGCCATAGATGGGCGGATTTACTGCCCCTCTGACTTGTGTAGTTCCTTGAGTGCCTTGCTCGGCGAAAGGATTGTAATCCTCAAGACCTCTGCTAGCCGGTGTAGAGGTTACTGCTCTTCGTATCGCAGGATCCTATTACATATGTTACATGTATCAATATCCATTGACATTCCTTTTTTAATCTCTTAATAGAATTTCTTATCTTATCTTCTCTTTTGTTCTTATATAGATATACAACTGTGTCATTTTAATGGGACACAAAGAAATATATGCATACACATTCCAACAAATTATTATTCAAAAATGCATTTTATTCGAATCATACTTTAAAGTGGGATTACAAAATCAAACTATAATCAAATGCGAAAAGGAAATAACATCAAGACATTATACTTTATTGCAGCGTCACAAAATTGCACGCAAAATACAGTGATATCATTAATATATATGGCATACGGATAAAACATACAGATATTCAGGGGGAATTAGATTTTATAATAAACCATCGGCGTCATATGACGATAAGAAAAGAGGATTGCCAATGCAAGCGGATTATGCCGACATTAGGAATGACACGTCCGATAAATCTTTCGGTCGAGTGTCGTAAGTTTCGCTTATTGGCGTAAAAAAAAAAATCACTCGATAGGTCGCGATTAAATCCTTCGCGAGCGCGGAATATCGGCGGGGCTGGGCCTCGCCTCGGGGAATTTTGACAGATACGCGAGCAATATTGGAGCACGGAGCTGCGTGTGTTTCGCTTCCATCACTGTCACGCACACGAGGGTAAAACGCTACTCACCGAGAAGGGATCGTTAATCGTAGGCTCCCCGAAGGGATTCTCGTCAAAGCCGGACATCTCACGTCCTCGTTTTAGCACCGACGACTACGCCTCGGCCGAAACACTCGGGGAGTCCGTACGATTTTGATAATACTCAATTAATCTTATCTAAATCTTGCCTAAACCTGACGAGCCATAATTCCGCTGTTATATACGGTGACGCCGTGGAAGCAGCCGTTCATCTCGGCCGACGTCCATCACTATAGTACCATGGAACTCGATACTATACCGTCTATACCCAGAACCCAGAGAGAATAGACCGGAAATAAGTTGGCGCTGGAAGTTCATATTTTTTAATGAAACATAGCTCATTCGATTGCTCCTTAATTGCTCCCTCAGAATCAACGATTGCTCCCCTTTTAAAATTAATATTTTTGGAGATATTTAATAAAAACGAAAATTTTTTTATTTTTATTGAAAAACATATTTATAATAACCCTATGCAACTAAAACCGGCATAGAACGATTGCTCCTTCATTGCTCCTTATTGCTCGATCATTATTTTAATGATTTATTGCATTTTTTATTGAAAAATTAACAAATTAATCATTTCACTGTCGCGCCGCCTCTTTCTAGATGCGATACTAATGGCGGATCAAACGCGATACAACTATTATATCGCTTAATAACTATATCTCAAAGAGTTTAGTCAACATTTCCTATTGATTTTTCGTATAACTGTTTCTTGCTCTGTTGGGATATTCGATTGCTCCATTCGTATAATTAATATTTAATGATATTTTTGCAAAAAACCATTTTTGTCGTTTGTACAACTTGTACGTTTTTTCTTTTTAAACCTTTTATCTGTTAATAATTAAAAGGATGATTTATATTACACAAACCTCACAAATATTTTATAATAAAGATAAATTAATGTGTATTTTAATCACAATGATTGACTAAATGGCCTTTATTTGATATAAAAATTTTTTAAATGAATTTACAGTACCGCTCAAAAGTTTGTTTTTTAATTTCTTAATTTTTCAGAGCGAGAGATAAATTATAATATCTCCGTAAGAAATGGTCGTAAAAAAATTTATAAACAAGAATTTTAAAGTATGCAGAAATAACTTTCCAACCATGTTGTTGAAAAATTTTTAAGATTTTTTAATCACGATTAAAAATGAATTTGAAATATTATACTTTCAAGTTTTTTGAAAATATGTTTTGTCGTCCGTTTTTTAAATAATAAACACTAAAAATTTTTTTTATCTTATCTGAAAGTACTAAAAATAAAATTTCATTTGCTTGTTGCACAATTATTTTACGATTTTTTTTTACGATGTTATTAGCTTCCAAAGTTGGTGAGATTGTAAGTTTGTTCTGTCAAATAAAAACACTGAATTTAATAAAATATTCTTATTTATTATAATCGAAATAACTAAATAACATATAATATATATAGAAATACATACATAGAATGACTATAGTATAATGTACAATAATGCAAACAATTCGATTTTATCTATGTATGTATGCATGCGCGTAACTGTAAATGCGTGAAATCAAAATACAATTAAATATTATGTACATACATAAATTAACAAAATTTCCATATAAACGTCAACAAGTATTAATCAAATAAAGTATAACAATATGATTCCAAAGCCATTCTCGGCGGCAAAACCAATTTCCTTTATTATGAGAATTTTTTTAATTTAAAAACTATAAAAGTTATAAATTTTTAATAAAAATTAGGTTTTTTCAAATTTTTACTTTAATTTAAATTTATAAAAAATAAGTAAAATATAATACAGCTTCTGCAATGGTAAGAATTTGTTAAAACTTTCACAAACATATTACATTTTTTTCAGATTTTTATCATCCATGTTCTTTATGTTTCCTATAAATATTCTTTACATTTAAAAAAGATAAGTCATGTAAAGAATTAATTTATTATGTATAACGAATAACGTAAATGATAAGGCATATCACTGGCCTTGTTTATAACAAATGTGTTTAATACGCATCAAGTAGAAAGTTAGTTAATTAGCCAATGACAAAATTCATTTCATAGGAAATAAACATTTCATACGTATTTAACACATTCAGTGTAAATTACGATGCATCCGCATAGAAAACGTTTTGTTTACATACGAAAAATTCGTGACCGCCCGCCGCGCCGCGGCGCGTCATCGTGTATCCCCCCCCCCCCACACTTTCTCAATCGAGACAGTCGGGTTGACTTACTGCGCTTGCTTTTGTTTTTCTGCGATCGTCACGTTCATTGCGCTGTACCGATTTAGCTTTGCAAAACTCCTTTTACGGTTAGATATCATCATTCTTTTTACATATTTTCAGTGTCTATTTATTCTTTTAGTGCTTCTCTCTTCATTTTTCCGTTTCTATATTTAGTAGAATTCTGCTCTTTTTCTTGTTTCTATTCGTCATTTTTCATTCTTTTCCTCAATCCTTTTGCTAGTTTCTTTCTATCTTTCTATCTTCTTATCTATCTTCTTCTATATATATATATATATATATATATATATATATATATATATATATTGTGTAATACACATATTACACAATATTCGTCATGGAAACTTGCGAGAAATCGAAAAAAAACCCGAAACGAAAATTCTCAGGAACTTGGCTTAGCGATGATCGCTACAAACATTGGATACGCCAAGTATTATCTGATGAATTTTCGTTTTATTGCAATATATGCAAACAAAATTTTTCGTGTTCCTCGTCAGTTTCCAGGCATGCGGATTCTGCGTGTCATCAAAATAAGATGAAAGAAGTAGAATCGTTGTACAATAACGTTAACAACAACGTACACACTTCTAATACATCTGCAAAAAGGACATTCCGGCAACAATGGCTCGATATTGAGGAATTCAAATTATGGTTACGCGAAGTCCCAAATAATCCTCATTTGTTTAAATGTGACATTTGCGAAAGGTCATTTGTTGGCGGTTTGTCGCAGATATATAGACACGCAGAATCCAACATGCATATAAATAAATGCGGTAAAAGCGATGTAGAAGCTACCAAATCGAACGAAAATTTGAATACGCAATCTGATGAATCTTTTCTAACGTTCGATGATTTCAAAAAATCATTTGAAATACGATTTTCTGCATTAATTGCAGAAAATAGTCTTTCATATGGAACTGCAGAAAAGATTCTCAGACTTTTTCGAGAGGCAGGGGAAAGAACAGATTTTCCCAAACTTTTGAAAACTGTTACTATTGGTTCGACGAAATGCGCAAATATTACGACAAATGTTCTGGGTCCAGTTGAGACGGATCGAGTATAGTTGATAATATTCAGAATACTAAATTCTCTATTTTTGTTGACGAAACATCAGACATAACAAATAATAAATGGATGACGTTTTTTGTAAGATATGTAGATTCTGAAACCTTAGATGTTCGATCACAATTAGTAAAATTGATTGAAATTGATGCAAGAGATTGTAGTGCAGAGAAATTATTTAATGCATTTCAATCTGAAATGCATAAACTTCAGATTCCATTTCTAAATATTCTTGCCCTGTCGTGCGACAATGCGTCTGTCATGACAGGAAAACATTTATCGTTTAAAACAAAACTTGAGACAAAGTGTAAAAATTTATTAACATTTTCATGTCCTTGTCATTCCGCCGCATTAGCGGCGCACGCTGCATGCGCTAAATTGCCCGATTTTTGTGAAGAATTTTTAAGAAAAATTGCCACTTATATTAATAGTAGTCCAAAGCGTTCTGCTATTTTCAATGAATTTTGTGAATGTTTCCAAGATACACATCGAAAAATTTTAAAGTTATGCGATACTCGATGGCTTTCACATTATATGTGTGTTGATAGACTTCTTGAATCGTGGGATACGATGCAACATTTTCTAAACGAAATGGTTGTAGGTGAAAAAACAAAATCTGCTGAACCTTTATTAGCTTGTATGATAAACGTAGAAACAAAAGCATATTTTCTATTTTTAAACTATATTTTAAATTACTTCAATTCGTTCAATGCATTCTTTCAAGCTAGTGAAACAAGGATTCATTTGTTACAATCAAAATCTGTTAATTTTCTTGGACAAATATCGCAAAACTTTTTAAAACCAGAGTCTTTGAAACATTTACTTACAAACACATCATTTCAAGATAAAAATAATCATAAATCTCTTTGTGATATAACTTTCGGACCAGATTGCGACGAATATCTTTGTGACTTAATGACAGAAGGACATGAAGATGTTGTCACAAATGTACGACAAAATTGTTTGGCTTTTTATGTAACGGCTGCCGAGGAAATTAGAAAGAGATTACCTATTAATAATGCATTTTTATATAAATTAAAAGTGTTTCAACCACAGATAGCTTTATTTGATAGTAATAGAGTAACGTCGTTTAATGATGTTTCTTATATTGCAAAAACTATTCACGGTTTTGATGAAGACGGTTTAAAACAAGAATGGCTCACATTGCATTCTGATTTTACAATCGAAGCAAAACAAACTCTTGCAACATTAAATTTTGATAACATGTGGAAGAAAATTTTAAAAAGTCAATGTAACAGTGTTCCTAAATATCCCAATTTGACATCACTTATAAATGCAATTAGATCACTTCCGAATTCGAATGCTGATCCAGAAAGAACATTCTCTGTTTTAACAGATATAAAAACTAAAAAAAGAAATAGACTTTCGTCGGCCAGTATTAACGCTATTTGCGTATTCAAGTCAGCGTTGAAGACGAGGGGGGAAACAGCCTTAAGTATGAAAATTTCCCAGACATTTGGAATTAATGTGTACGAGAAATTTATATGCACCCGCAGCTAAAAAATCAAAAAGTTCTTTGACATTATATGCTGCGGGTAATGATATTGCTGGTCCCTCTTCGTCTAATGATACGCAGTAATAGTGTTCAAAAGATAATATATTATCTTTTGAACATTATTATGTATATCGTATTACATGAATAATAATGTTAAAAAACAATGTATTCTCTCTCTCTCTCTCTCTCTCTCTCTCTCTCTCTCTCCCCCTCTCTCTTTTACTCTTAAACATTATTATTCATGTACTATGACACATAATATGGGTATTCAATGTTTTAAGTTTTTTTTAAGACAGAGAGACACACACACACTCATACACACACACACAGACAGAGAGGGTTTGGAGTCGTTAAATACTGTGGGAGTGACGAACCACGGAGTCCTGATCTCTGCTGTGATACACACACACATACACACTCACACACAGACAGAGAGGGTTTGGAGTCGTTAAATACTGTGGAAGTGACGAACCACGGGGTCCTGATCTCTGCTGTGATACACACACACATACACACTCACACACAGACAGAGAGGGTTTGGAGTCGTTAAATACTGTGGAAGTGACGAACCACGGGGTCCTGATCTCTGCTGTGACACTGTTTGAATTTTGAATACCCATATTATTAAAATATTAAATGTTCCATTTGGTAACTTTGTCTCTCTAAATTTCTTGGATCGAAAATTCACTTGAAAAATAATATTATATTCCCCATACAGCAGAAAACTTGCACTTACATTAAAGCAACGTAGTAAGAAGATTGTAAACTTGCAGCAATATTGCTACAATGTAACTGCAAAGTTTGTGCTGTATGGACTATGTCATTCAAAGCATAAATATTTTTGTACTTCAGTTTTTGATTTCTATACAGTAGAATTATATAATATTAAATAAAAGCAATCTTAAATACAGATAGATAAAAGCCTATTTTTTTGTAGTTTTTAAATTTGTTAAAAGGGGGATGTTCTTTCCGGATCAGCATTCGAATTCGGAAGTGATCTAATTGCATTTATAAGTTAATGTTAAATTGGGATATTTAGGAACACTGTTACATTGACTTTTTAAAATTTTCTTCCACATGTCATCAAAATTTAATGTTGCAAGAGTTTGTTTTGCTTCTATTGTAAAATCAGAATGCAATGTGAGCTATTCTTGTTTTAAACCGTCTTCATCAAAACCGTGAATAGTTTTTGCAATATAAGAAACATCATTAAACGACGTTACTCTATTACTATCAAATAAAGCTATCTGTGGTTGAAACACTTTTAATTTATATAAAAATGCATTATTAACAGGTAATCTCTTTCTAATTTCCTCGGCAGCCGTTACATAAAAAGACAAACAATTTTGTCGTACATTTGTGACAACATCTTCATGTCCTTCTGTCATTAAGTCACAAAGATATTCGTCGCAATCTGATCCTAAAGTTATATCACAAAGAGATTTATGATTATTTTTATCTTGAAATAATGTGTTTGTAAGTAAATGTTTCAAAGACTCCGGTTTTAAAAAGTTTTGCGATATTTGTCCAAGAAGATTAACAGATTTTGATTGTAACAAATGAATCCTTGTTTCACTAGCTTGAAAGAATGCATTGAACTAATTGAAGTATTTTAAAATATATTTTAAAAATAGAAAATATGCTTTTGTTTCTACGTTTATCATACAAGCTAATAAAGGTTCAGCATATTTTGTTTTGTCGCCTACAACCATTTCGGTTAGAAAATGTTGCATTGTATTCCACGATTCAAGAAGTCTATCAACACATATATAATGTGAAAGCCATCGAGTATCGCATAACTTTAAAATTTTTTTATGTGTATCTTGGAAACATTCACAAAATTCATTGAAAATAGCAGAACGCTTTGGACTACTGTTAATATAAGTGGCAATTTTTCTTAAAAATTGCTCACAAAAATCGGGCAATTTAGTGCATGCAGCGTGCGCCGCTAATGCGGCGGAATGACAAGGACATGAAAATGTTAATAAATTTTTACACTTTGTCTCAAGTTTTGTTTTAAACGATAAATGTTTTCCTGTCATGACAGACGCATTGTCGCATGACAGGGCAAGAATATTTAGAAATGGAATCTGAAGTTTATGCATTTCAGACTGAAATGCATTAAATAATTTCTCTGCACTACAATCTCTTGCATCAATTTCAATCAATTTTACTAATTGTGATCGAACATCTAAGGTTTCAGAATCTACATATCTTACAAAAAACGTCATCCATTTATTATTTGTTATGTCTGATGTTTCGTCAACAAAAATAGAGAATTTAGTATTCTGAATATTATCAACTATACTCGATCCATTTCAAGTAGAAAGAATGCGGAATCTATTTAATATTATATATATTTTTTTATTATACAAATTCATTAATTTTAAGAACGAATGTGTTTACTTGAAGCAATGGGATATAGGATTTCATCGAGAAAAAAAAATTTACTTAATTTACTGAAACATGATCTTACATGGATTGAGAATTCCCTCCTTGGGTGTAGCTAAATGTTAATTGTTATAAAAGATGAAATATCCTTTTGAGTGTTAATATTATCACTATTGCTTCAAGTAAAATTGCAATAATTTCGGGTGAAATTTTGTTCCAAGAAATTCAGAGAGCTTGACTTTACTTAATGTAATACTCATTTAAAATCTTGAATTGAAAGTATGCAACATAAGATAAAATACAGAATTCCTTTAATTTTACTTAGAAATGTTCTTTTAGAGACCATACTTTTCTAGTCAAAATAATGTAAAAGAAATAGTAAAAAACTGCATTTAAAGGGCAACCTCCAATTACAAAATAATTTTTAATATTTTGAAAAATGTTTCATTGAATTCTTCTTTACATTGAGTACCTCCTTATAAGGAATTGTTCTGCTTTTTATCCACGATTATTTTTCATGTACTCTTTCTTTGTGCTATTAATTAAAAAGTATAAATATTTGATAGTCCATCAAATTGAATTTTTTTACAAATTTCGTTGCAATTATAGACATATTTAGAATCGTAAATCTAATTGTGGAATCTAAAAAGATTATATATATTTTACAATAAATGATTACACCAATTTTATGATTGTACACTTAACGTTACATTTTAATAAAAACAATGAGTACCACCG
This sequence comes from Temnothorax rugatulus, assembly GCA_035220575.1. Taxonomy (NCBI): domain Eukaryota; kingdom Metazoa; phylum Arthropoda; class Insecta; order Hymenoptera; family Formicidae; genus Temnothorax; species Temnothorax rugatulus. The sequence goes on from JASTWL010001230.1 coordinate 44,017, forward strand.
ATTTTAGCATTGTATGATATGGATTATATCATTGTATGAATTATAATGTAAGCCATCACATTTTGAAAAAGTCCTCCACATTTGTGACTCTCCAATTTGGAATTTTTGACACTGAAGAATTTGACAATGAGGAATAAATGCCATTCAACCTACAAACAATATTCTCCGTCAACATAAAAAAAAGTGGATTAATATTGAAGAAAATAAGGAACGTATTAATATATTAATCACGAATATATTAATCACGCTCAATAAAAACGAAGGATACAATAACAACAAGACAATTGGTTGAGAATAGTTCGTCATCTGGCTTCGACTCTGAATTACATATAGAGTCTAAAACTCGGTCTACAGAAGTGACATAAACACCTTCTTTGAGACCAGTGAAATAATTGTCGATTGGCACGTTTACCTATAATATGGAGGAACACTGTTACGGTCCGATGTCCCACTTCGGAGTAACAGAATTAAAGAAGAAAAAGAAGAAAAAAAAAAGAAAAATAAGAAGAATAAGAAGAACAAGAAAAAGAAGATCCGGAAATTCTCCATCTACAATCTTCTGATTTTGGCTCTAAACAACAGAAGAGCTTTTAATCTAGTCTGCAGAAGTTACCATCTGCGCTCTTATTTGGAAAAGTATGGACTCCTAATCATTGGACTTCATCACATTATTGCACAAGAATAATCTCAATTTCAATGGACTGAATAGCTGTGGAGAGTCAAAAAATATGTATGCAAATATATACATGTATAACAAGCAAAATCAGATGGAATAATTTCTCCGTGGTGCATATTATATAACACTAAATCCGGTGGTACTCTATTTTCTATAAATAAGAAAATAATAAAATAACATAATAAAATGCAAAGTGAACATTAATAAAATTGGTGTATATATAAAAAAAAATTATTTTAAAAATATAAAAATGTACACATATTTCAAGGAACAAAAATATAGTATTTTACAATGATAATGCGTTTTTGTAAAAAAATTTAATTCATTACAATATACAGGGTGTTTCTTAAAAACCGCCCACTAAGTACATAGTGTTAAACTTCATTAAAAACTGAGTCGAAAAGTCCTGAACCATTTTTGTCTATACTGCTTTAATAACCTATAGAAAAAAATGGTTCAGGACTTTTCGACTCAGTTTTGTATCACTATGTATTTAGTGGGCGGTCTTTAAGAAACACCCTGTCTTAAAAATAATCATTTAAAAGCAAAATAATTCTTTATTTGATATTGAATAGAATGAATGAAAATACATAATGTACATATTTAAATGGAAAATATTTCAAAATCTTAAAAAATGCTTTTAAATTTAAATTTTATATTTAAAAATACTGTTTTTGTAGACAGAAAACTGTTATACATAAACTACAATTTTGACTCCAAAATTTTAGTTTTAAGTATGACATTTCTTAAAAAGACCATTTCTTCCCATGACATTTCCATGACAGAATCAAAAAACATTCCGTATTTTGTTTTGAATGCAGTGTCTAAAAAATATATAGATAAAATATATTAAGATACATAAAAAGATTAGTTCCTCCATCTGATCTGTGATATATATATATATATATATATATATTCTGTGATATACACACCATCTGTGATATATATATATTCTGTGATATATAAATTAGATTCTATTAATGTTTATATTATTTTTATTAAATTGTTTGTTTTGTTAATTTTATTCATTATTTACAATTGTAAATATTTAACTATATTTTGAAAATATTTTTTTATTAACATATACTATATTATATAAAACATTATATTACATTAAGTAATGTAAGCATGTGCGCTTTTACCAGTTAAATACTAGAAGTACTAAATAATTTCGACCGACTCGATTTTTTATTCTGTTGCAATCCTGTACTTGATCGAAAATGTAAAATTTTGAAATATTATGAAATTTTATTGATTGCTCTTTTTATCCTAATAAAAAATGTTATTAGAGTAAGAATTAGAACTTTCAATTTATTTCATTTCGATCTTTAATAAGATCAAAAATATATTTATTTAAAAAATCGAAACGGTTTAAATTATTTAATACTTCTTGTATAAAGGTCACTTTACACAATTTATAATTCACAACAGATAAAGAATACAATTATGTTATTAATTTTTTGCATCGTACAATATAGAAAACAATTCATTTATGAATGTATGCATACATTTATAAATGTAATTTTTTAAATTTGTTCTATATACATATATACGATTGTATTCCACATTCTGTTAATTATAAATTGTGTAAAGTGATCTTAAAATTATCATAATATTCTCTATATATTACTTTTGCTTTTCTATTCTCTATCCTTTATATTCTTTCCTATTTTATTTATTCTTTTATATCTATCTTGTGTCTATCCTTTTAACTATCCTTTATTCTATCTATTCTATCTATTTCTACCTATCTTCTATCCTATTTACATTAAATATTCATTCATTCATTCATTCATTCATTCATTGGAAATGTAGAAGTTATTTTCTTTAATATTATATTAAAGAAAATAATCTTTTACATTTCCTACTGACGGAAGAGACCACCACCTTCTCGCGGTTTCCGTTGAGCAACAATGTGTACGTCGTCTATTAAAAAAAAATTTACATAACAGAAATATTTGTTCCTTGCTTAATTATTTTTACTCGATATTTTTTTTGATTTTACCAAAAATCGAAAATTTTGTTATTTTAATCATTAATTCCAAATGAAAAGACGAACCATATTCAAATATGAAATCTTAAATAAGTACATTGTATGGAAATATCATGCGTTGGCTCAAATAAACCTTCAGCTTTATTTAAAAATTATTTATTTTGTTGTAAAAATAATTTCTCTCTTTTATTTTATTACATATATTTTCTATTAGTAAAATAACAAATATATTATTAGAATAATTTATCCACTAGCATGTAATAAAACCTTAATATAAATTCTTTGTTTACATTTTCTTGTACTAATTATAAATCATCTTTTTAAATTACTAACAGATGATTTTGTAAAAAAAATACGTACACGTTGGCCAAGAGTGGATTTCATTTTCTTTTTCTTATTCTTTACTTCCTTAATATTAAGTTAATACTTTTTATATACACAAGAAATATTGAATTATAATATTAATTTCTAATTTTAAAATCATTAAGCGATATATAGTGTATCGCATCTGATCGCATCTAGTATCGCATCTAGAAAGAGGCACGCGACAGTCAAGCCGCTAATATACGTATTTCGTCTGACGAGTGACGACGCGCCGGTTCAAGAGAGAAAGAGAAGCATAGCATGTTTGCTCTCTCTAGTTGGCCGAGGCTGGCCGAGCGCCGAGCACACCTGTACACGGGGCGCTGGCTTGTGTGCGTCAGCGTCACGTGACGCGATCCTATCCCCTCCAGCAGCCACGGCTATGTAGCAGCGACCTAAACCTGGGGAGCA